>JAAIXJ010000388.1:0-25297 GCA_013403705.1 Heliconius hermathena | reverse complement strand
ATTGTTAAGTTGAGTTAAAACAAAGCAATTGGTGAAACTTTCAAGTAAATCGGTTCAGTACTTTCTGAGAAAAATGTGACCATACGTATAGACAGACAGACAGACAAGAAATTAAAAAAAAATCTTTTTGCTTACTATTATTCTTTTTAAGTGTCCCTCTATCCATTTCAGTAAAAAATACTAAATGTACAGACAAAATATTTTTACTGTTTCATTATACAGGGTGGAAGAGGCAGCGCTCCATTTACGGAAACAGCATATAGGGTAAAATATTTCAAACCTATACCTAAAGAAATTAATCAAGATGCCTCAACAGTTTGGACGTAGGATTTTTTTTTCATTTCACGATTTTTATCCATACCTGTATTTTGTGTGACGCGATTACGTAGAGATCCCAATAACATAAATACTTACTACTACAAAAATACTACTAAAGGTTAAACAACTTTGAACTTTATCGCCAATACATACGACTCGATTTCGAAATGAGGCGTGTGCGGCGGTGTTCCTTTGATAGGTTTATATGTGCGTGCGTCATCCTTACAAATGGCGTTTTGTTTTAAAATGACAATTTTATTCTTTATTTTGTTTGAAAAAGAAAACTTTTTCATTTTTAGGAATTTATTTTTTTCTGAATTATATTAGGCTTTTATAGAGTAGTTAAAACTGTGGTTTCATTTAATGTGGTGCTGACACTTCCACCCTGTATATAAATAAAAAGCCTTTTATTTCTTGCGAAATACAACTATAAAGTAAATTACAACTATTCTTAGGTTAGTTACATTTTATTATTCTTAATATATTATATATATTTTTAATTTATTTAAGGGTTAGTAACTTAATGTATATTTTATTATTTTAATATTATTATATTATTTATTTTTCTTTTCATTTGTTTATTTATTATTATTTGTTTTTTATTATATTCTGCAAGAACTCCATAACAAGTAAAAGCCTCCTCCAAAGTTTGCAAATCTTCGCATAATGTAATGTCGTAATGTAAAGTATATTCGGTTTGTTGATTGTGTGTTTATATTTTTCTTTGGAGAGTTATGGTCATATTCTCCAACAGTGACCAACCGGCTTGGAAGATTAATTTTTTTAAATGTTTCTTGTATGGATATTGTATGTGCTTTTTCTTTAAGAAGAGGGTGGCAGTTTTATTCGTACGTGGATTTATTTTGTTGAATTATTGGCTGCGTCATTTGGCTTCTTGTTAGTTACAAGGTTTAGCATGCCTGGCTTTTAAACACTCTCGGATAAGCTTGATGATCTTTGTATCGGTTTCTGCGTTTTATTCTCTTAAATGCTTGCAGTTTTTGCTCGGCTCCTAATTTTTGTTGTGCTCAGGGGAAATGGAAAGAGTTCTTTTTTGTTTTCTGGTGTACATATATTATTGTTTAGTATTACAATTTTATCATACTTGATTATTGCTTTGTTTCCTTTTTCTCTCTCCATCCTTACTTGATGTCGTAGTAATTTTCTTTTTTCCAATATATTTTTTGGGTAATCTTCTTTAATGTAATAGTGAGTGCCTTTTAGTGCTCCTTTATTTTGAAATATATCTTTTTTTAAACCAAGTGTAGAGAACATAATGATAGTAGGTCGTGGCTTTTCTCCTTTCTTTCCTAACCTTGACAAAATTGACTATATTTGATTCTAAATTTGAATTAAAATTAAATAAAATGTTTTAGTTTCTTCAAAACTGAAGAGTACAACATTTCCGTCTGGTTTGTTTTTCAAGAAAAAAGAGACATTTATAATAATCAATAAATATTCAAAAATATATCAATAAATATTTTCTCAAATAAATGGAGAAACAACTTTAAATGTGCGTTATTTAATTTTTTTCCCCGCTTTAGGGGAAAGAATCAAGCTTTTGTACTTAAAATGTTCAAAAATCCCGCTTTTTACCGAGAAAAAATCTAGTAACGCTGATCACAACACACATTTAACGGTTTAAATTACTCTGCACTTAAAGAGCTTTTCCGTATTTACATACCAAAAAACTATTAGGGTAAATGTAAGAAAAATAAAACACACAATATATACGCTAAAACTTTAATATTAACAATAATATACTCTACATGTTACAATAAATCTTCATATAAATACTCTACGGGACATTGCCTTTGACAGCTGTCACTGTCACCTTCGCCGCCACCGTGACACTGACAGGCGCGGGTGTACAGATAAAGTAACTCTCTATTACGGTACAGACTCTAAACACTGACACAATAAGCGTGAATCTAAAACCGTTTAGACATTTCTAAGAATATCTGAAATCATCACAGCAAATTAGGAGCCATCTTGACTACGTTCCTGTTCTTATCACAACTGGTCGAACTTGGAAGAGACATCTGTTATTTAGTTTGACGTCACATATACATGTTTACAGTTTTATACTTACATTTTTATATATTTTTAACGCGTTATTCCACACTTACTATTTTATAAAACGTATCAAAAATGCGTTCCTAAGAGGCGCGGTTTCAAATCCCACTACGTTCAATTTTTTATGTTTTCTAGAAATGCATTTTACCTAGAAATTATTATATTGATCAGCAATTCGAAAATAATTTTTCTTTACATACATATTTCATATTTAAATTACATTTTAAAATGTGATGTTAAGAAAATTAGAACTTCGTACCCCTTGTCACACCACGATGTTATTCATAGATGGCCCCTTACTACTAAATAAATATTTTCTTTTTTTTAATGCAATAGATAAAAATAACAATATAATATATACAAATTTGGGCTATTTCTTTTTTTCTATTATTGAGGTATTTTGAAAGTAGTAGTAGTGGTGATTTGAAAAATAATATTTAGTTAGTTTCTGAACGTCTACTTCATTTAAGTACATTTATTTATTTATATGTAACTACAGTACACATATTTAAAAAATTACACATCTATGGACACTTGAATTGACTTAGCTGTAAAATTTTGAAAAAGAAAACAGTAAATACCAATTAAAATTTATATAATAAAGTCTATTTTGTCTATATATGAATGTAATTCGTAATAACATCAATATGTATACCGTTAGACGGCGAGAGTGTGGTGATAAATAATGACAAATTACAAAAGTAATATGTACATAATATGCATCAGTTAAGAATAGTATATGTAAATTTCTAAATGAAATAATCATTAAACGTACTATTTACGATATAACGAACGAAATTAGCAAATATTATAAAAACTTTGAAAAAAATAAAAATGCCAATGTATGATTCTAAACGAGAATTAATTGTTTGCGATTCTAACGATGCAACATGATGCTAATTTGGAATAATTGTACTTAGCGACTATTATTTAAGTAGCAGGACACTGTTTGCACGTGAAATAGACACATTTGGGGCGTTTTAGTGATTTTTTTTCAATTATCAAGTTTTCTCACTAACATGAAATGGGCCCTCAAGACATGTTTTTTAGAACACAATATTTGCATCATTCCAGTGCACCTGCTACGTTACAAATAAAGGAAATTTAGTAAAGACACTCTCGCCGTAAAATTTATAATTCTAAAAATTTGAAAAGAAAAATAAAAACACCTTAATCACATATCACTCCTGTACGAATTTAACAACAATTTTAAAACTTATATCGATAAAGCGTTTCGACATTGCTTATATTAAACTGAGATATTAATAATAAATGTACTTTATTTATTTACATTAATCGCGGAGCAAATCATTTTATATTATTGTAATAAAATTTTAATTCGAGACATCTTTTTTTTAATATCTATGAAAATATACGTTTAATTCCAATGACAATCACCTTATTAATATTATTATTTATGTATGTATGTCAATACACAAAAATCTTGTAAACATGTTAACACCAATAGTTTAATTTTTATTTAAATAACAATTGAAATTAAAAAAAATGTCTATCAATCCTTACAATTGAGAACCATTGTCAAATGTATTAGACTATTGTCAAAAAAAAATGTTATTTAAATGTAAGCAATTATTTCTATTGTTTTTACTCATTATATTTATTTATAATCTGTGACAGATAAAATACTATAGTAGCTTTCAGTTTTTTTTGGTTATCTACATATACAATATATGTCTAAAGATGTTTTTGAAAATATTTCTTTTATTATATAGATAAAACAAAAACAATACAAATTATTATGCCATTATAACATTTCAAATTAGCTTCAAATATATTCTTTTCAAATATTAGGAAAAAATAAAATAAAAAAAGAACAGAAACAACTTCAATATACGAATATTTGAATTATTAAAATGTTTTTTTTTTCAATTTAAATAAAAAAAAAGAAATAAATAAAAAGGCATAAATAAATTATGTGTAACTTAAGAGCGAAATGTTAACTTAAATTAATATGTAACAAAAGTAATGTACGTACGTCTGTGTATTCCACTATAAATGCTAAAACTAAAATGGTTTATAACAAAAAAAAATGACTAGACGATTTCCAACGTGAGATCTCTGCGCTTATCTCGAGAGGTTAGACTGAACTTTTTGAACGCCGCGGTTTTATACTACAAGTAAATATTAATATTGAATAGAAATCAATCAAAAACAATATTTTTCTTTGGAAGCAAAATAAAATACATTATTATTTTAATAGATATGTCAAATCAATTATTATTTCTCTTAAAAATAATTATATTTTAAATGAACTGAGTATAAAAAAAGACAATTTTTAAAATAATGGTCGTTCAAAACGCTCAATCAATATACCACAATTTGGTTTTCAAACATTTATTATTTATATATATCTAAACAATATTTTAAAACCGCATCAAAATCCACTTAAATACAAAAAATACAACAATATATATATTTTTTTATTATTATTAATAATAATAATAATTAAAAATTCTTTAAAATTTTGATATTCTATTGTACGTGTGCGTTTATTTTGGCGTGTCCCGATATAATTAATTAATAAAAAAAATTGATAGAAAATATATCACTTTAATTTATATAATCAAAATCAATAAAAAGAAATAAAAAATATTGAATTGATTTTTTTAATTCTAACTGGCAACATTACGTCAATAATTTAATCTTTTTTGAGTAATGGCAGCACTGCAAGTGTATTGTAAATATATTTTCTATCAATACAAGTATGTAGATATGTGTAAGGTTGTGGATAAGTGCGGTGTTTAACGCCGGCCGTTGCGGGCGTCGGGGTGAGGGCGGCGCGGCTGGTTTAAACCTGGATTCATAACATCATTTGCTGTCATAAGTTGAAAAAAATTATAGTAACTTGAAGTTTAAAATATTTTTGTAATTAGAAAAAATTAAGCAAAACGGAACGAATTTAATTTCTTTTTAAAATCTTATGGTTTTACTCCAAAAGCAATAAAATAACATTTTCGACGACGAAACTCAACGCCGTGGTAATCAAATACACAACAATAGTTTTTACAGCCTGACGCTACTTATATAAATAATAATGTTATTTATATTATTGCGGCGTTGAGTTCCCCCATTCAACATGCAATGCCTCCAGAAATTGGCGGAATGTGGGGAACGGAGTGTCTTAACACTAGGTTCCCTGTGCCCACCCTAGTGTGTGCGCGATACAGCGTGAAGTTAAAAAAAAATTGTATTATAATTTTTTAGCTTCACGCTTGCACATAGCAGTAGTAGAGGGAATTTGGGAACCTAGTATTAAGACACTTCCGTTACCGATTTTTCTCCGAATTCCTGAGAAAGCAAGTATAATCAAAGTAATGAGAATAATAGAAACAGATTATCATTTATTATTTATTACCTGTAGGTAGCGGGCCTGGGGACCGTCGGCACCATGTCCCCGGTGACATCTACATGAAACATATTCATCATTTTAATAAAATATACGAATGGGGTAAGTGAATCTGAGTGTATGATAGATGAGTGTCCGGAAGTTGGTGTCTGTGTCTAAGTGTGTGTGTCGGTGAGTGATTGTACGTGTATTTGAGGGCGCTGTGACCTGTCGTATGAGGCAGGGCGGGCGGCACAGCGGGCGCGGGCGGCGCTCGTCGTCGCGGCGGCGCGCGGCCGCGTGCAGCGCCTCGCGCGGCGCCGGCGCGCGCGCCTGGTCTGCGCGAACGAGCATAAGGCGTAATTAAAACTATTGCTCATTGACGTTAGTACTAATAAAATGATTGAGCACCGTAATGTTAATATGTGTTTTGACTATATGTATTTTAATAAAAGAAAACTTATTTTATCAGCTTCACGCAATATTCTGCACACAGCAGGATTTTATTCAAATAAAGATTTTTTTTTACACACTATAATATCCCATACTATACTATATTTTACACATATACTATATTTTACAGTAAAGGCAGAGGGAATTCAGGAATCTAGTGTTAAGACAATACTCAAGTGTCGTAGTGTCAATCGATTCCCACAATCTGTAGCATTTACAGTCACACGTTTGTGGCCCAGCGTCACGACTGGCCTCTTAGAAATATGTAACACAATTTTGTACAACAACTTATCTTTATATAAATGTAATATTATCATTATAAAAGTTATTTTATTACTTAATTGTTACATATGTAATAGTCATAAGAAAAAAATATTTATAAAAACAAAAACCCCCGACTGCATAAAACTAAAAAAGAAATAAACAAGCTCAATAGTTTATTAGGATTAACAGTCGGGACCTGTTTAAATTATCTATAATAATTATGGGGTTCCTGGTAAAGATTTTATTGATTGAAGAATTACTTATAGGTAGACAGGTTTTGTTAGGATTCATTATGGCAATGATAATCCTGATATAAATATAATTTGAAATCCTCGTATTGAACTCTTGAATTTGCTACCCATATTGTGGTATTCGAAACGATTTTTTTTTCACTAAGTCCAATGGCGTCCTACAGCCGCCATGATTGTTTTTTTTAACGTCACCTATCTAAGAACACTTGCGCTGCTAATGTAAATTCAACGATACCACAATTATGTAAATCCGTTCAGCGGTTCTGGAGATATGAGGTAATAAAGAATATTACATACATACAAGACACGCGCAAAAAACATAACCCTTCCTTAGCAGTCGAGAAAAAACTGGTACGTTATTAACAAAAAATGTACTCGAAAAAATAATATAAAATATATGTGACGACACTGCACCTGGCGCTGCGCGTGGGCGTTGGTCCGCGCCTCTGTAGAGCGGGACGGCCAAAGTAGCCGCGCACTCGTCCTCACATTTCATTTTAACTTGGATTCGATCCCCACTTCACTTATCGCTCTCTTACTTCTTAATGTCGAGCTACTTATGTAAAGCGAAATTAATACATATACATACAGGGTGGAAGTGTCAGCACCACTTTAAATGAAACCACAGTTTTAACTACTCTATAAAAGCCTAATTCAATTGAAAAAAAATCCCAATAATGAATAAGTTATTATTTCAAACAAAATAAATAATAAAATAATTGTTGTAATATAAAACGCCATTTGTTAAGGACGACGCACGCACACATAAACCTATCAAAGAGAAACAGCCGCATACGCCTCATTCCGAAATCGAGTCGTAAGTATTGATGGCAAAGGTCAAAGTTGATTAACCTTTAGTAGCATTTTTGTAGTAGTACGTGTTTACGTTATGGTATCTATGCGTTATTGGTATTTATACGATGGGGTCTGGGACTGCGTCACACGAAATACAGGTATGAATAAACATCGTGATATGAAAAAAAATCCTACGTCTAAACTGTTGACGTATCTTGATTAATTTCTTTACGTAATAATAATAATAATACTCTTTATTTTACACCCATAAAGATAATAACAATAAAATATGTAACAGAAAAAAAAACGGAAATGTACATGTAATGTAAATGTAATGGCGAACTTATCGCTAAAACAGCGATCTCTTCCAGGCAACCTTAAGGCATAGGATATAAAGGGGAGGAAAATGGTTGGGGTGTAAACAATAATTATAATAAATGTATAAAACAAACAGCATACATGTATTAAATATATTTAAAATACCTAACTAAACATACACATATTATACATATATACATACATACATGCATATATAGATACATACATAAATACATACATACAATACATACAGACGTACATAAATACATAAATATATGATACATATTTTACAAGTAAATGTGGCAATACAAGAAGGCAGTTTAGAGGGAATGGAAGTGTAGCTTTAAGAATCGCTTAAAAATTATTAAAGATTTTGCCCGTCTGATATTCAGAGGTAAGGCATTCCATAGTCGGAAGGATGTAACAGTTAAAGAATTGCTGAGGAAGGAAGAAGAGTGTGAAGGAATTGTTAAAGTTAAATTTTGTTCAGAGCGAAGATGTCGGGAATGAGAGTGACCCAAAAAATGGAAACGCTCTTTTAAATATGGTGGTGTTAAAGGATCACATAGTACACAGTAAAGAAGATGGAGAATGTAAGAATTCCTGCGAAGACGGATTGGGGGCCACTTGAGCTTTTTACGGAAGTCAGAGACATGCTCGTACTTTTTTAATCCAAAGATAAACCGAATAGCAAGATTTTGTAATCGCTCAAGTTGGTTTAATTGCTCCTCTTTTAAATCAAGATAACAAGAGTCAGCATAATCAAGAATTGGTAAAAGTAGAGATTGTGCTAACACAATTTTTGTTGGAATAGGAAGGAAATTACGTAGCCTGAAAAGATATCCTACTGATGCAAACATCTTTCTGCTCACCTCGCTCACCTGCGGATCCCAGGACATATTGTGATCGATGATGATACCAAGATTTTTAACTGATTTACTATACGGTATAATTTGGCCGTCTATAATTATATCAGGCAAAGTGGATATGCTAATTTTAGATATAAACTTTGGACTTCCAACAACAATAGGTTGAGACTTGCTAGGATTTAATTGCACTCCAAAGCACGTACTCCATGCAGTTATTTTCATTAGGTTATTGTTTATAGTATTAATAGTGTTTGGTAGCTCAGAAATTTTAGACTTACAATAAATTTGAAGATCATCTGCGTATAGGTGGTAGAGAGAAGTGATATGTTGGGAAATATTATTAATAAAAAGTGAAAACAACAGAGGAGACAACACGCCACCCTGCGGGACGCCAGCATTGACTGAGGACCAGTCCGAATACGATTCATAAATTCGTATTCGTTGACGGCGGCCATGCAGGTAATTATGAAACCAGTCGGTTACATTAGGAGATATGTTAAGAGAAGCTAAAGTGGCAAGCATTATGTCAAAATCTACGGTGCCAAAAGCATTACTAAAATCTAGTAACACTAATACCGTGACCTGTTGAATGTCCATACCCATACGGATATCATCGGTTATTTTTACAAGTGCTGTAATCGTGCTATGACCAAGACGGAAACCGGATTGCAAAGGATTTAGAAGGTTATGTGAGTGGATTTGCACCAGGCGTTCTAGGACTTTGGATAAGAAAGAAAGTATAGAAATTGGACGGTAATCGTTATCACACACAGGTGGGATTGTTCTTTTTAGGTAAGGGAATGATTTGAACTTCCTTACATGCTGAAGGGAATTCACAGGAATCATTGGAAAAATTAAGCATAGAAGTTAGTAAGTAGTAGTACGTATTTGAGTTCTGCCACTCAACACGCAATACCTCCAGAATTCGGCAGAAAGTGGGGAACGGAGTGTCTCAACACTAGGTTCCCTCTGCTTACCCTGCTGTGTGCGGGATACAGCGTGAAGCTGATTCTTTAGGTATGGGTTTAAAATATTTTACCCTATATTCCCGTAAAAGGAGCGCTGACACTTCCACTCTGTAGAATTATACAGTCCACCCTTTTATTTTACACCATTTAGGATATGCAGTTTTCCTCTCCCGAGCAGACACAGAGCACTGTGTACTCACAAACGTATAATAACAGTAGGACTTTATTTACTATTGTATTAAGTTATCGTAACATTCCAATAACTACTGTATTAGCTTAGAAATACTTACAGTTATTCTTAACTTGCAGGTTACGTATGGAGTTGACAATGGCGCGCGCGGCGGAACTTAACTGCGTATCATCTGTGGCCGTCCTAGAATAAATACACTACTTTATTACGTACAAAAAATATAGACATTAAATAAAAATTAAGAATTAATCAAAATGTACAACAAAGTGGCGTTAATATAATATGTAGTGTATTTAATTTTATCTATATAAAAACGATATAAAAAAGATCAACACATTTATAGTTTTTTACTAAAACATTAACTTTTTATTTGACATCGAAATTAATGACCTAAATACTGTTTAATTAATTAATTATATTAACAAGAACAAGAAATTTTCATCGACAAGTCAGGTAGTATCTAGTGACTCAACCAACAACATTAGCTAATATAGTTACTAGTGTTTAGTGACTCACCCGACAATATTCCCATTGTACGTCGCTGGACAACTACCCAAGAGCCCCGTCCCACTATTTCTTCTCGAAATCTGTTCTTTAATCTGTTGTATTCTCAATTGCAAGTCACTATCGTCGTGGGTCTTGGTGTCGTCGCCGTACTGTCGGGAGGGGGTGCGCTTGGGTCGCGGCAGGTTCCGACGGTCCGTCTGTTTGTCTAACATGGGATAAATAGGTTGTACGATGGGGTACGGTTGGGGTACAACTTGCTGAAAATGAAATGAAATTCATTAAAATATGGGCAATAATGAGCACATGCACATGGTAAGCGAAGGGAACCTGAGAATCTAGTAACAAGAAGACACCCTGTTCCCATTCACACATATCCGTTTCCCATTTTCCGCCGTATTCTCGAGGTATCGCGAGTTGAGTAGCGGGACTCAACGCCGGGCTTGGCCTCGTTACCAGAGCGAGGAAAAGATAATATTAAATATGAAATCTCATGGTTTTTTAAATAGAAATATGTTATAAATAATATAATAGGAGGTACACTCTCTCTCACTCATGGGATTTTAAAAATTGTTAACCCTAAAGGGATGAAATAGGGGTTGAAAGTGTGTATGGAACATTTTTTAAATCGGCACAGATTTTTATAAAGTTTGAAATTCCGACTGCTTAACATAATTATTTTATTTAACACGTGTTTCGTGGTTTTTTTAGAATTCACCCCTAAGGGTGCAAATAAGCGGGCGAAACTGCGAGCGCCCACTTGTCTCTTATATATATAAAATCTCTCAAATAATAAAAATAATAACTTACTCCACCCAAATGAGGGTACACCAGATTGTACGGTGGACCAACAGTAGGACACACGGTGGGGCACACGTTTGGGCACATGGCGGGGTACACGAGGGGGTACAACTCTTGTACCAACAGTTTGTTTTGAGTTATTGGGAGCGGTTGTTGTACGTTCTGCCATTGTAGTGGTATTTGATCTTGGTACTGTTATTATAACGATTATTTTATATAGTATTTTTATATTTTATAAAATATTAATTTTAGAACATTGCACTTATTATAATATAATAAATGTTGGGGCCTAATAAGAAATTTGAGAAATTTATCACATTTTTTTTGTCAATATATTTTAATATATTAATATTGTAATAATATGTATGTTACGAATTAAATTATAATATTTATTAAAAATAATATATTTATAATATTTACTACAAAAATAGATCACATTTCCTTATTTTGGCAATGATCATATAAATGAATTTTACAATAATGTGATAATATTCCATTTTTACCCAAGCCAATATACATGTATATAATACCCAAGTTATGTTTAAGTAGTAACGATGAGTGACAAGACATTGTAATAAAAAGAAAGAGAAGAAAAACAAAGAATTCTCCAAACATTGCGTGTTAAGTGGCGAAACTCAACGACGCGCTTCCATGTTACTAGAGGAAATATTAAATATTTTGTTTCTAATTCCCCCGAGTGGGAATTGAACCCATAGCCGTCGCGTTTACAGTCAAACGCTTGCACCCCTATGCCCCCCCTATTACCCCCACGACGGCCTTTTATTAAATTAAACTTTATTTACTTTAGAATTACAATTGGCTGATTTAATAATAATAGAGTGTTTTGGCTTTCTTCTCTTACCGGATACCCGTGTGCGGGTAGCTGGGCAGGTAGCTGTGCGGGCGGCTGTATGAGGACGTTGGGCGCGTAGGGCGGTACCAGTCCTGGGGGGACCTCCATTTGGTTGTATGTCATGTTATACCTGATATTATAATGGAAGGTTATTTATAGTTTTATTAGTTTCAACATATAGAAAGGCATTCTGAAAAAATGTAATAGAATATATAATATAAAAGAATACACTCTAGTTCTTCACTTTAATTAAGCGATGCGTTTTATCAAATTTTGGTAGTAGTAAGAAATATTCAAACTAAAAAAAAAGTTTGCAATACAAAACGACTGCCCAATTTCATCCAGTGCCTAATTTTACAGTTGACATTTATATTTATAATATGAAATTAATTTAACATAACCAGATAAGTTATACTTATAAAAATATATATTATTGAGATTTAATAAATGCTATTAATGTAATAGAACTCAAACTAATGATTTTGAAAAGTTTTGTCTGTTTGTCGGTTTGTATGTGCGTTTGTGCATGCTAATCTTAGGAACGGCTTAATCGCTTAAAGTGTTATTCCACACCTAAGAAATAAAAATACCTTTTAGAAAACATATAAAAATTTGTAAGTAGTTAAACGTAGCAGAATTTGAATTCCGCTACGTTTAAATTTTTGTTTTCGAAAATTGATTTATATAATATATTTTTATTATTATTTATTAGTTATACTTCTGTCTAGTTAGTATGGTATCCTAAAAAACATAAGGTACAACTAGTAAACATACCCTCTTGTAGCGTGCATACTTGTAGCGGCGGCGTTGGCTGTCGCGACGGCGGGGTCGCAGGCGCCACATGCGGCGTTAAAATCCGCAGCGTATGGATAGCTCGGGTCTGATAAAACATACATAATTAATTTATAATACAGGTTTTAAACTTAAAATTAATGGTTTTGAGACGCTGGAAACGATAATTGAACTTGAAAATTGGTTCGATTCTCACTCGGCAAAATGAAATATTTAATGTTTTATTTTCCTTGCTGTGGTAACGAAGCAAAGTGTGGCGTTGAGTTCCGACACCCAACACGCAATACTTCTAAATTTCGGCTGAAAGGGGGACTTAATGGCAATGGAGTGTCTTAACAATCCATTGCCATTAAGACATTTCCGTTTCCACGCTCCCTCTGCCTACCCACTCTGCTATGCAAGATACAGCATGAAGATGACAAAAAAGTATTTATTACCAATCCTAAAAGTGGTATCGGTGTGTGGCGATGCCGTCATCTGCTTGTGCTCCTCCGTCTGAACCAACTGTTGGTACATTTGAGCTGGAACCTGCTCCTGAAAAATAAAATATTTAAGAATTAATTAATAAACATTTATACAAAAAAAAAAAACAGTACAATTTGGAAAAACGACAGTTTTTATAAAATCAGTAAGTATATATTAATATTTTTATTTTCACTTGTGTCTATTAATTTATTAATAATTACGTGAATAATAATCTTTGTACCTTTTGTAAAAAAGGACGAAAATGTGCAGATGGAAGAGTATGACATTTACAGTTACAGTTTATATAATTTATATAATTCTAATATATATATTTTAAATAATGTATAATATGTAAATTAATAAAATAAATATAACACACCCTACCATATGTTAGACAATATTGTCACAAAAGTGTGTGTATATACACACACTTTTGTATAAAGTGACATACACGTTGCCATAGCAACGCGTATTTCACGCGTCAATGCATCTTCTAGTACTCGCGTTACTTTTGTCCAAAGATATAATACAATTTTTGGCAATGAAGTAGAAACTTTAGAGGCCAGTTGTGGCGCTGGGGCACAAACGCGCTATTGTACACGCGACAGTTTGTGGGTTCGATTTCTACTCGAGGAAATAAAATATTTAATATTTTCATTACAACAAGCTAATTGCGGCGTTGAATTCCGCCATTCAAAACTTTCCCTCAATCCCTTTTGGGGGAACTTTCTATATGTGAGATACGGCGAAGCTGAAGAAAAGTAGGAATTCCTCAATAAATCTACTATCGTGGAAATATGAAGAATGTGTAAATTAAACATATACATATATAAAAATGCCAAAAAAGAAATATACACGTATACTCACAATTCTGCAAGTATTGACATACGGGTAGGCATTATGCGGCATCGCCGCGGGGTACATCACGTTAGTCAACGACATCGGACCTGGAACCAGTATATATGTAAATAAACAAATGTACATAAAAAAAACAATAATATGAAATTATTAACCGAACAATTGAGGCCACTCGTGGCGCAGGGGCACAAGCGTGTGACTGACTGTAAACGCGACAGGTTGCGGGTTCAATTCTCTCGGGCAAAGCGCGGCTTTAAGTTCCGCCATTCAATACGCAGTGAATCGAGAATTCGGCAGAAAGTGAGGGAAGGAAGTGTCTCAATGATGAACAGAGTGTTTAACACTTTGTACCCAGGTTTATATAAAACACATACGTATATTTGGATCCGGCAACTGCACTGGAGTGACTTTCGCTTGAACAATTACTTGCTGCTCCGGCATTTCTGGTTGATGGTAGCTCACCATATTTTGGGGTGATATTATCTGTAACAAATATTTTTATTCGAAAATTAATAATAAAAAAAAATTGTATCATATTTCCTGAATGTAAATTCTATTTGGTTAGTCCGTCAAAACTTTATGATCTATACGTATATAGCACAGTTCTAACTACTCTGTGAACGCCTAATATAATGAAAAATAAAGAAATTTTCTAAAATAAGTGTTTTTGTAAAAAATGACGCAAACAGGCACTAACATGTCAAAGTGGCAATATCGCACACGCCTCATTCACGAAAACGGTTCGTATGTATTGGCGGTGAAGTCATCGAGAATGTCGTTTAAGTTTATAAAAAACCTTATAAAAGTAAACATACTTAATTTTGGGGTGCTGTATTGAAATATGTGCACCAAGTCCTTTTATCTGATTCCTCTCTTGCACTAGGCGGTTTTAATACAAAATGTTGACTTTTAAGGCTATTATTTTTTAAGATTTAACCACAAATGTATAATTTTCAAACCTATTTTTCCTGAACTAGTACTACCTGTAGATGCTAGATGTCAAATTTCATAATTCTAGGTCAACCGGAAGTACCCTATTAATATTGATTTCCTTTATAGTGCCGAATATATACGCGTTTCTGCGATATAAACGGCCATATCTTTTTTAAAGTAAATGTAGCTATACGATTTTCTCAGGAATTCAATGAACGGTACACACTTTTTACGTTTGAATTACACTCCGATATCTCCAAGCGTTCTTGAGATAGACTCTTGACAGATAGACAGACAGACAAATAGACGGAAAGACGGACATACAACAAAGTGATAGGGTGTAAGTAGTGAACAAAGTGATAAGGGTTTCTTTTTGCCTTAAGAGGTACGGAACCCTACAAATGGTAATTGCGTAAAATAGAACAAGAGATATCCCTTTCTCGTTCTGATATATTTTTTAAGAATGAAAAGTGGCAGATCGGCAACGTTTTTGTAGCGAATAAATTAAGGACGCTGATATAGCTAGATATAGTTGGTGTTTACAAATGTTGTTTATAATATTAATGAATGTGTAATACCCCTACAAGGATAATCCTGCGTCTAAACTGTTGACGAATCTTGATATCTTTTTTTAAATAAAGGTTTGAAACATTTTACCCTATATGCTGTACCAGTAAAAGGAGCGCAGGCACTTACACCCGGTATAGAAAAAAGATGTTAAAATAATAATTTTATAAATTAGGAAAACTATATAATTTTAAACAAGAAAAAATATAATGCCTTTAAAGATAAAGACAATTTTTTTAACAAATCTATACACTGTTATATATAAAACAAAGCGGAACTCAAAGTTAAAATAAAAAAAATAATTCAATATTAAGCACTATCTCGAGTGAGAATCGATTCCACAATCATCGTGTTCATAAAATTAAATCATGTTATAAAAACAATAAACTACAATGAAAATAAGTTAATATAAATCTTCGTTTTATCTACAAATAATAATATAAGCAAAAAACGAATCTGTGAACGCGCGGAGTTTAAAAATTTTAACGAAAAATAAAAATTAGACATATTTTTCTATATCTATATTTGTTGCTATAAACTTTAAATGGCTGAACCGAATATGACGAAACTCTTGCATCAAAAGTAGAGTTACGGTAAGACAACAATTAGTCCTATTTTGCGTTATTATTAACAAACACGAAATTCCTAGAAATGACAAATAATCAATAATGCATATCTAATACAATAAAGAGACTATTCACGGGCACCAACGCATCAAAAGTAAATCCTTTCAAAATATAAAGAAAACTTACCAAAAAATAAAATATCTCAGTGCCCTCTAACATTTTGTTAAACTTCCATTAAATTCACTTAATAATTACCGTCAAAATGTTACCAAATATTAACAATAATCATTTTTTTGGTAATCAAAACTAACTCGTAAGGGCTACGTGTTGCTCTCGCTACTGTATAATACCTAGTACTTAGGTATAGGCTATGGGCGCGTGTGCGGTGACCCAATCTAAAAATAGACTTTATTCAATTGAAAATACGGTCGAAAGTGGATTAAATTGATTAACTCGAAGCACTGCTACAAAATATCAGCCATAGCAAAATATACCATAGCTAAAGTGATTTAGAGCTGTAGGTTGCTTGCAGGTGCTCATTTATATTACAGTGTGTGTACAAATAGCTGATAAATTTGATATGCAATATGCAACCTTAACATTTAGGTTATAAGATTGAAAACCGTAATGCCTAGACTGTTTTCGAATACAGCCACAGACAAAAGTATTTTAGAAGTGGCATCAATTTGTATTTGACATACGGTTTAAGCAAGAAAATTGAAATAGACGAAACAAAATAATCGCTTTAGCTTTTATTTAAACTATTATATTAAGTAAAGTCCTCAGCAACCGACAAATAAACAAAAAAATACTGATATTAAATGTAACCAATGACTGATATTAAATGATACCATTTTCACAATGCACTTATCTATGAAATAAATCAGAGCGCGTGTGCGTTGACCTAATTTCAAGTAAAATTAAATCCTATTTTCTAGGAAGCTACGTCGATGTTGCAATGTGCCCGTGCAAAGGATTTAAAATAAAATTTTATGTTGGTACTAAATTGTATTGTATTTTTATGACATTAAGGTTCACATTAGATTGGTCGTGTATGGCGCATGTGCACTGACCCAATAGCATGAGAGAGTTGGGATGAATCGATGTTGACCGATATATCGAGAATGTCCTCGAATTGCAATTCAATAAATATGAAGAGAGAAAGAAGAAATATAAAAAAATAACGTTTTTAAAAAATATATATTAAAAAAGCATAATTATTGATTGTGATTTGTTTTTCAGTCTCATTAATTTTTTATGTTAAATATAACTTCTGTGATAAACAAAAGAGGGTAATTTGCACTTTCTAAGTAAAATAAAAACCTTAATTAGATCGTTTCTAATTATATTATGAATAAGCAAATACTATAGTTTATTTTGTTTATTTAAAAAAGTTTACAAAAGTTTAATTAGTAGGTAGTAGGTAAGTTTAGTGAGGCCAGTCTTGGGGCAGGGGCGCAAAGTTTGACTATAAAACCGGCTGGTTGTGGGTTCAATCTCCACTCGAGGAGATGAAATATCTACTTAAATTTATATTTTCATTTCTTAGCTCTGGTGTCCGCGGTTAAGTTCCGCCATTCAACACGCAATGCCTCCAGAATTTGACAGGAAGTGAAAAACGGTGTGTCTTAACACTAGGTTCCCTCTGCCTACCCTGCTGTTTGCGGGATACAGCGTGAAGCTGATTTTTTTTTAATTCTCTTCCTTTATTTAACTTTAGGAGATGCAATTAAATGTTAGATGCGTTTAAGTAATTTATAAAAAAATTAGAATTTTAAAATTATGTTAACAAAAGAGTATCTCTTGCTTTGTAGAAAAAAAAATACTGTGATTTTTGTTAGAACCAAACTCATTTAGAATTTTTGTCCCTGTCCTAAATACGTTAATCATTATTAAGGCACAATTCGCGAGGCTTAAGCTGAGCTTTGCATTTGTGTAAGTGTCTCTTCGAATAGTGCCAGGAAAAGACGTGTGAATGTAAATGCGACAGGTTGTGAGTTCGTAAAATTAAATATATATTATTTCTCTGGTTCGCTGTGTACTCCAAGATCTGGCAGTAAATGAGGATCCGCTCCTTACTGTAGGCTGAGAAAACCTAGTGTTAAGACACTTCGTTCCCCAAGCACCGCCGGATTTTCGAGACATTGTGTGTTGAGTGGTAGAACTCAACGTCGCACTGTCTTGTTACTTTATTAATAATTAATATTAAATAATTCATTCCCCTAAGTGGAAATAGTCGTGGAACCCACAACCATCGCGTGTACAGTCGGACGCTGCAACACTGTGTAAAGACGGCTTTTATATTATATACTAGTATCTAATTTAAAAAAAAACCACTAACCTCTTCATTCCTATACGTCTGTACGTAATTCTGTTGATACACCTCCTCTTTGACCACTCTTTGCTCAAACGGTTTTTCATACCGATCGAAAGATCTCTGGTTTGCTTCGAACGACCTCTGATTCGCTTCGAACGTCCTTTGATTCACTTCGACCGATCGTTGATTAGCTTCGAAAGAGTTTTGATTTTCGAACGATCTTTGACTCGCTTCGAACGAGTTTTGATTTTCGAACGACCGTTTATTGGATTCAAGCGATCGCTGGTTCGGTTCGTATTGCTTCTGGATTTCTAATCGTTGGTTTTGGTTTACATTTTGGTGTTGGTCTGACGGCCTCTGGGGTGGTGGTTCAAATCTTTTCACTATATTGTTGTTAACATTCGCTTCATATTTAATTTCTTTGGGGGTCTCTACATCTGGTTTCTGTGGTTCGTGGGTTTCAGTTTGGTTGTCGTATACAGTTTCTGGTTCCTGTTTTGGTTCTGGTGTGATTGGTTTGGTTTCGTAATTTTTTTTCATCGGGCTGCTCGGGATTGAAGAAGGTTTCGTTTTCTGTGGTGAATTCTGGAAATAAAAAGTTATTAATGGAAATTAATATTTTTTTACTATATTGATGTAAAAATAACAAATTAAAATATTCATAATTTTTTAGCTCCACGCTGTATTGGGTATACATTCACATAGTAGGGTAGGCAAGGTGGCGTAACTCTACGCTGCACTCGTAGTTATATAAGTAACCAATATGTAAATAGTATATCTTAGTAAATCTTAATACGAATTACATTCTTTTTACTACTACTACTAACATATTTTTTTAGATATACTTTCATACGTTTTACAGACAAATAAATAGAATTTAGTGACATATAAAATTTTACAGTTCCTCAATTTCTATCTAAAGCCAGAAAAAATTAAAGGTAACAAATAACAATAAATATGATATTTGAATACTAATATTATTATTTAATCCTACTAACTTTTTATATATTACGGTAAATAATGGCCGCCCTGAAGTAAGATGTAGGTGGCTGCGCAGATTTGAATTTAGGATTTTTCTTACTTATGCTTTTTTTTATTGTGGAATGCACAATTAAACGTACAATATGAACGATATCCATAAGCAGAAATCGAACCTAAAGCCTTTCAAATATAATTATAAAATATAATATTAATAAATACCTTTGCACTGGTTACTTTTTCTCCACCATTATGTCTTCTACACTCGCAGCAACATTTTGTACGACACTCTTCTGATGGTTGACATTCACAATCTATAACATAATATATATTACTATTACAATATTTGAGGCTTTCGTGGCCCCGTGGCGTAAGGCTGACTGTAGCACGCTTGTGCCAATGCGCCACGACGGCCTCATTATAGAATATTATCTCTATGTATAATAAAATAGTAAAAATATTTTGTCTGTACATTTAGTAATTTTGACTGAAATGGATATAGGGATACTTAAAAAGAATAATAGAAAGGTAAAATATATTTTTTAAATTTCTTATCTGTCTGTCTGTCTATTTGTATGGTCACATATTTCTCTGAAAGTACTGAACCGATTTACTTAAAAGTTTCACCGATTGCTTTGTTTTAACTCAACTTAACATTTAAAGTTTGTTTCATCAAAATCGGTTCATTAAAAAAAGTCATCGGCATTAATATATTTGAATGATGAACTCAAGGCATTAGTTTGCCTGCGAATGTTTTATAACAATCGCGTTGGTAAGATTCCTGGGTAAAGAATGACATTCGAAACGTCTTGGTTATATGACTGTTGATAAAAATATATATTTTTAAAGCACTTTTCTTCAGAGTACAAACAATAAAGTAAACAAAATTGAATTGTTAGTATAGGTTACCTTCATAAATAATAACAGTTAAGTTGAAGTCGTAATTAATTCAACACAGAGATAAAGACCGATTTGATCTTCAAAGAAATATTAAGTAAAACATAGATTCTTCGTTTCGTTCGTTCGTTTGAAATAAATCTTTATAAAAATGCCTAAAACCAGCATTTCTACGTGTACTCTGTAATAACTACATATATACCAATTGTACATTTAGCCAATAATATGTGTAACTAATTTAATATATGTAACTAAGTTAATATGCAATCATTACAGTTATTTTACTAAGAATATTCTGAATCCTTCAAATCAATAATTTAACAGAGTTTTAAAATTATGATGAGACGTACAAACATAGGTAAAAAGAACGTAATGTTACAAAAATATATAGGGGAGAGGGGGGCACATTCGAACGATTTTTAAACTTTGTGTCATATCTAAAAATTCTACAGTTTTTAACTTCTTTACTATTTCACAATGCTTAGTCCAACTATTGTGCCACAAACTCGTAGCATCATATGTACAAAAATATATAAGGTAAAGGTGCAATATGAATTTTAGTAGCAGTAGTCAAATGTTCAAAGCTGCCCTCCTTCCGGGGTAGCTTTAAACATATATGGGGCAGTTATGAACTATCACTGAATTCAATGAAATTAAAAGGCTTAGCAAACTTTTAAGTAATTTTATTAATAAACTTAACATTAGAAACGATGAGATCAAATATCAGTACCATGTTAATTAAAAGAGTAATATACCTAGTTTAATATTGCGATTGTACTAGTACTAGTGTTAAATATAATAATATAATTCTTAATATTAATAGACTTTAAAAAACAAATAAACAAAAAGTAGCTTTGGCTTCGTAAAAGTAATTAACATTGTGGGATCAATCATAGAATAAATCTAATATTATGAAAATGAAACAAAATATTTTTAAATTAACAGCTTACTATCCTAATTTAAACTTAGAAAAATTAAATTTAAAGTAAAACATGGATGTACGTGACGTAACCAGCAACTGAAATTGGGGGAAGTAGTCTGCGTAAGAAAAAAAAAATCTGCTTCACCTTTATCCCGCACACAGCACGATAAGCAGAGGAAACCTAGTGTTAAGACACTCCGTTCCCCATTTTCCGCCGAATTTTTGAGGCATTGCGTGTTGAGTGGCAGAACTCAACGCCGCGCTTAGCCTCATCACCAGAGCGAAGAAATAAAAATATAATTTTAAATNAACTGGTTCTCATATATCAGCGGTGACAAGTGACACGTGTGCAGATTAGTGCTGCCACTACTCAAAAAAAATCTACCAAAATTTCTTTTTAAAATAGCTCTGTTAACACATATTTTCAAAGGTGCCCCTGTTCTAAGCTACCCCCCCTCTCCCCTACGTATAAGAAATAATTAGCTTTATGTATATTTTTATAAATATCAAATATCAACAACGGAGGCCAGTCGTGGCGCAGAGGGACGAAGTGTGACTGTAAAACCGACTGGTTGTGGGTTCGATCCCCACTCGAGGAGATGAAATATTTACTTAAATTTATATTTCCATTTCTTCGCTCTGGTGTTGAGGCGAAGCGCGGCGTTGAGTTCTGCCACTCAACACGCAATGCCTCCAGAATTCGGCAGAAAGTGGGGAACGGAGTGTCTTAACACTAGGTTCCCTCTGCCTACCCTGCTGTGTGCGGGATACAGTGTGAAGCTGATGTTTTTTTAAATATTAACATTGGTCGTCTTTTTAAATTCAAAACAATCAAAAGTCCTTATAAAAATACGATATTCTAATATGATAGTAAAAAAATCATATTAGAATATTACAGATTAAAGTAATAAAAATCATATTAGAAGTCATTTCTGTTTATTAGATCAATAATCATATAGCTTAAGTGGGCGAAGCCGCGGGCGGGCCGCTAGTTAATTAATAAAATAATATACTGACCATTGTCAATAAATGAGTGTTGCTTTTCTAATTTGCCCCTTCGTTTTTCATTGTTCAAATCGACCTGAAATGTTTATTTAAAAACACGATAAAACATTACAAATAGATTTTACATTATAAAATTTTAGTTTCACTCTGTATCTGCATATAACACGGTAATTTTATTTTAGCTTCACGCTACAGCAGGGTAGGCAGAGGGAACCTAGTGTTAAGACACTCCGTTGTCCTCAAATTTACAGTTGCATGTTTGTGCACATGCATCATGACAGCCTGGTATTTATTTTATATTTCCTTATATTTTTTTTTATTTTGAGAAGTTTATTTAATATAATACAATTGAGGCCAGTCATATATATAATTGAGGGGCACAAAATGTGACTGTAAACGCGACAGGTTGTGGATTCGATTTCCACTCGAGGAAATAAAATATCAAATAGTTCCATCTCAGGTGTTGAGTTCTGCCAATCAACACAAACCCTCCAAAATTCGGCGGAAAATAGGGAATGGAGTGTCGGAAGCCAGTTGTGGCACAGGGGCACAAGTGTGTGACTGTAAACGTGATTGATTGTGGGTCGATACCCACTCGAGAAAATGAAATATTTATTTAAATTTATATTTTCATTTCTTCGCTCTTGAGTCGAGGCAAAGCGCGGCGTTGAGCCCCGCCACTTATCACGCAATGCCTCCTGGTCTCGGCGGAAAGTGGTGTAGGGAATGTTTTAATACTAGTGTGCGGAAAAGATCATGGTAGAAGCATGGACAAGCCCCACAGACGGTGTCTTCCATCATGACAACGTAAAACCTCACTCATTTATAGCGACGCAGCAAAAATTGAGAGAGCTTGGCTGGGATGTGTTGATGCATCCTCCATATAGCCCTGAACTTACTCCATCAGATTTCCACCTATTTCTGTCATTATAGAACTCTTTAGGAAGCATAAAGCTAACCTCAAAAGAACACTGTAAACACTACCCGTCAGATTTTTTTCATCAAAAATCTCAAAATTTCTACAGGAATGAGATCATGGCACTACCCATGATGGCAACAAATCACCGATCAAAACGGCACATACATATTATAAATAAATAAAAAATTTTCCCAAAAAAAAATAATCTTTGTATGAGCTATATGAAAATACTTTTGCCCCGACCTTATATAACCGACATACCTTCTCGCCGTCGACGCCGCTCACGCCGCCGACGCCGCCCACGCGGTGCACGTAGCCGGCCGCGTCGCACAGCGTCGGCGGGTTGTTGCGGTCGAAGTGGTACACACTGCCGTCCGGGTTGGTGAGGGGGCGGCCCGTCTGTATTACGAAAAAACTCATCATTTACTATTTTGTAAAACTTGTGGGCTACTCCCACTAATTCAAATTAATTTATTTAATAATTTATTTTTACATAATATCATTTCACATATTTATTTATTCAGAATCTAATTTATTATATAAATATCATCAATTATTAATTAGAAAATTATTTATTTAAATTAAATATGTATTATAAAACACACGACCCACTATTCATCGACGTCGGTTAAAATAATTAATAATCTGCACGGCAATTGCTACCTGAGCCGTGTGACGTCATTTTGGGTCGTCCACAGCTGATCGCGATATACATATCGCCAGCCAGTGAGTCGCAAACACCCAACCGTCGCGGATTCCTTGCACTCGCTATCTATCGGCCACTACTTATCGTACCTACTGTTTAGTGAACGTTCTTGTAGTTTTGTTTCCGTTATATGTACTCTCTTTATTTTCACTCCTTCTGTATTATTTGTAAACTGTGTGGACTATCTTTCTTTGTGTTTCTTCGTTATATGTGACTTTTGTTTTTACGTGTAATAAATAATTTGTGTTATAAAAGACTTGATTATTCATACTAATCGTCTACGAACATTAACTCGCACCACACATTACCAAACTGGTGACCCCGAACAGTGCACATTATGAGTGATAGCAGTGAATCAGTTAAAACCGCCGGTTCGCGTAACGGCGACCACGTCACCGTACGCCGCACGCGTAAAGTGCGCGTTTCAAGCGAACGACACGATTTGTCGTTGGGATGTCGGAATAATTTTAAAATTCCACAATTTTCTGCAGACGATCCAGAGATATGGTTTGCATTATTGGAAGGGCAATTCGATAATTATAATATTACCAATGACCACGCTAAATATACATGTGTCATCACTAACCTGGACATGTCGGTTGCAAAAGCGGTAAAAGATATTATTATCAACCCTCCAACGGAAAATAAATATATTAAAATTAAAACGGAGTTAATTCGTCGACTCACCGCTTCTCAAGAAAAGAAGATTAGACAATTACTTACACATGAGGAGCTTGGGGACAGGAAACCTTCGCAGTTTCTGAGACACCTTCAGGACCTGGCAGGACCTTCGGTCCCAGAAGATTTTATTAAAACGATTTGGTGTGACCGTTTACCGAAGAATATTCAAACCGTCCTTGCTTCTCAAACTACCCACACCATTGAACAATTATCAGATTTGGCGGATCGAATACAGGAAATTACCTCACCTTACAACGTCGCATCAACATCGACGAGTATGCCAGTACATCCGCCCAGTGAGATCGCTGAGGTTAGAAATATGGTGGAACAGTTAGCACTGAAATTAGATGAGCACACTCGGTCTATGTACCGTCCGAAAGCTCGCGGTTCATCACCTCGTCATCGTTCTGCTTCACGGCAAAGGGCTACTAGGTCACAATCTAGTCACCGAAAGTACCCCATATGTTGGTACCACGCGAAATTTGGATCTAGTGCAACCAAATGTGTGATACCATGCGAATTTGAAAAAGCGGGAAACTCCAGGGGCAGTCGCTGATGGCGACTGACGATTGCCCCCCCTCTGCGAGTCGCCTCTTCGTGAAGGACCACACTACAAAGCTGGACTTCCTGGTGGACACCGGAAGTGACCTGTGCGTCTACCCCCACTCCGCGCTCAAGGAACGAC
>JAAIXJ010000379.1:198513-217774 GCA_013403705.1 Heliconius hermathena | reverse complement strand
GTCTTTCCAGGTAAGTTTTGACTGGTTTTGCCACATGTGCCCGAGCATTATCATGTAATAAAATTACTTTGTCGTGTCTCTGCTCGTATAGTGGCCACTTTTCAGAGCGCGACTCAAACGCATCATCTGAAGTCGATAACGATCTCCCGTGATAGTTTCATTAGGTTTAAGCAGCTCATAATAAATTACGCCCTGCTGATCCCACCAAATGCAGAGAAGAAGCTTAGAACCATAGATATTTGGTTTTGGCGACGATGTTGATGCGTGACCCGGCGTGCCCTACGATTTTTTTCGCTTTGAATTGTCGTAGTGAATCCACTTTTCATCCCCAGTGACGATACGGTGCAGAAAACTTTTTCTCTTTTGCCGTTGAAGCAATAATTCACACATGAGAAAACGTAATTCTACGTCTCTCGCCTTCAACTCATACGACACCCAATGCCCTTGCTTTTAGATCATTCCTAACGCTTTTAAACGTTTTGAAACTGTTCTCGCATCTACTTGTACCGTTTTCCCGAGCTCTACTAACGTCTGACATGGATCTTCTTCAAGCAATGCTTCCAATTCTGTCTTCAAATTTTGTCGGTGCTCCAGAACGCTCTTTGTCTTCNTCAGATTAAATTTTTACGTGCCATGCAGTACAGATGCTATGGCAATCAAATACCGTATGTGCAATTGCTTAACGATTATAAGCTCATTACATTAGAAGCAAGACGTAAGCAGCTCGAAGCATTATTTTTATATAGTTTATGCCACAATAAGTATGATTGCCCTAGTCTGATTAATCAAATTTGTTACTGTATACCAACTAGAACACATTGCCGCAATCCTTCTCGATTATTTGCAACCAATCGTTGTCGAACAAATGCCGGTAAACGTCAACCACTATACAGAATGGTTAACTCATATAATAATCACTTTAATTCTATTGATATTGCGGCAACGCGTCCTAGCAGTTTCAAAAAAGCAATAAATTCACTGCTTAAATAATATTGTGTTTGGCGTACCTACGTATATATTATGTTACATTTATAATAATCTGTGGTAAACGGTGTTGGTGTTACATTTATATATTTTGTTATGCTGTTCTTTTATTTACATGTATGTGCACTGTTTGTTTACCCCAAAAAAAAAAAAAAAAAAAAAAAAAAAAGTACTGAGTTTCATTATTCAAAGGTATGTCAGGGAAACTTGTATCAGGAAAATACATAAATCCGTGTAAAAACATGAACAGTTCATAGGTCAATCTCATATTTTAGCTTTTGGCTCCAAACCAGCACTCTAAAATTCTGTGTAAAATAGGGAAAGGGTGGAGAAAATAGAGAGTTTTAGTGTACGTCTATTTTATATTAGTATGTTATTTAAGTATCATGATATATATTTATATAGAATAAATTTATCCTAAAGTCCTAGAGGCCATCGTGGTGCAGTGGCACAAACGTACGACTGTAAGACGCGACGGTTGTGGGTTACATACATACATATTTGATTATTTCAACTTTAATTAGTAAACTAAGTATAATCAGAAAACTGAGTTTTGTTTTTGAAATCCGCCATTTTTAGGCGATTAAAGAGTCAATTATTTAGTTAATAGCTTTCGAGGGTGAGGTTGAGTCAAAATGACTTTGAAAATATTTTCGCTAAAGACTGCCTATTTTGTTTTTAAAATGTAGAAAAATTAAAAAAGTGTAAAAGAAAGAAATACTCAGTTTAATAAAGGATCTTCATGTTTTTTTCTGCAAAGCAGTGTAGGGAACCTGTTAAGCAGTGTCTTAATGAAATTCACTACATTCCGCTCAATTTCTGAGTCACTTCGTATTGAGTTGCGGAACTCATTTTATCATTTCTTCTAGTGGGGATCGATCCACAGCCATTATCTCATATTAGTTATATACCTACACTTAATTGAAATTTATCATTTGGTGTCGTAATGGGGACCGAAGTGTCTTAATATTAAGTTCCCTCTGCCCACCCTGCTGTATGCGGGATAAAACTTGAAGCTGTTTTTTTTATCATTTTCATTTTTATTACTAAAATAACATCTATCTATACTTTAAAATTTAATAATAGACCTTAATAGGGAAAGAAAGTGTCTTAACGGGAAAGGAGTGTCTTAACACTAGGTTCTAGGTTAATAGACCTGACGTTCTAAGAATAATTTGAAGACAAATGTCTCAGTCAGTGTCAGAGAAATCATAAAAGCAGCGATTTCGCCAAATAGCTATTACATTCAAAGGCACATTTTAAACAAAGGCAATTATTATACGAGAACGAGGCAATTACGCCGACCTCGTGTAAATGTTAGGACAGTATGGTATAAGAAGTGAAATATTAATTAGGACGCCATCGGTGATCATTAATATAGCGTCGGACTGGCAGCGCTACGGTGGTGAGTTCGATTTCCACTCGGGGAATAAATAAATTATTTTTATTCACCCAATTTGAAAAAACAAATGCGGTTGACAAATCGTGGCCGCCCGCCGAAAACTTGTTCATAGTCCTACGGGAACGGAAAAAACAGATATTTACGCTTAATATTTCATATTTCGCGCTTCATATTTCACGAAAACGGAGTTACGGGCGGGCTCTAGTATAATAATAAGACAAGTCACACCATGCCTTGTAAAACACGTTACGTCAGCTTGCTAGGCGCATAGTGTGTGACATGATACTGGCGAAACGCCAAAGGTTGTGGTCAGCTAAGATGATAAATGATTCAACTTCTTTACATATCATTTATGTAGATATATGTATATATACTTGTTTCTTTTTAAACATTGCTACTGGCCGCAGCTTTTTGTTTGATATAAGTTCTGTTGCTAGTTCGATCTGTCGCTTGTTTGCTGTACAGTTACGAACATAGTTTTTAAAGTTTAATTTTAATTGACTATATTTATACATAATATGTATATTTTTATAATATTTCTTGAATTATTATAATACTTTAATAGAATAATAGAGGATTTCGTGGCGCACCAGCACAGTATTTGATTGTTTACGTGACGGTTGTACGTTCAATTTCCACTCCACTTAGCTGTGATAACAAAACACGATTTTAAGTTCCGCCACTCAATAATGCCAACATCTCGGACATTTAGTGATAAGTGGGAAACAGAGTATCTTAACACTGGGTTTCCACCGCTTACAAAACCTAAAAAATAAAACTAAAATAAAATATTTCAAAAATATTGGGTTTACCTAATTTGACAGATGCGAGAAGCTCTTAAATATATATTTACACAAAAAATAAAATAACACAACGAAAAATATAAAAAAGATCATGAAGAAAAAAAAACAAGCTTTGAAAACATGTGGTCTCGTCAAATGCCGTGTCATATTGGGACTTACTTGGGAATACTGTAGAACTGGAACAGCGCCAGACCGAGCCCGAGCAGTAATGAGATACACGCTTGATAGATTAATCTTTTTGTTTACTTGCTCATTGTACGGTCCACTCGTTAGTTTAGTGGTTAAAGTTAATCTTCTTGGTATAAAAGTTTAGATAGTATTTTGTTTTAGTTCCACGTTGCATATGTATTTTGTATTATGTATATTTACATAATACAAAATACATATGCAACGTGGCATTACGTTGTATTATGTATATTTTTTTTATTTATGTAACAATTTAATACAATGCTCAAGGAGACAAAAATGGCTCAATAAATCGGCGGATAGCGTGTTAATGGGAGACGGAGTGTTCCCTCGGGTTCCCTCTGGCCACCCTACTACGTGCGGGATACAACGTGAAGCAAAAAAGAAACAATTTGATGTACAACCCGCAACATAATATTTAAGAATTGAGATGGTCTGTAGCGATCATCTAAATTGTTCTTTACTTTACTTACAATCTATATTTATATATACTTACAATCAATAACTAAAATAAAGGACCGTTGTATGTACATGGAAGACATAATATAAGAAAAAAATGTTAATAGAGGCACTTAATAACTTAATAGAACCAAATATATGTATACCTATATATTTTTTACGTGTTTGCCTGTTTGTCTGTGCGTTTGTTAACACTAATCTCAGAAACAGTTTAACCGATTTAATTGCAGTTTTAACTATTGTATTTTGACAAGTTTCGCTTATCATTTTGTATTTGTTTTATTACAATCGGTTTATAAATAAAAATGTTATACCATTTTAAATAATGTTTGTCAACAAAATTGTTATAAATACTTGAAACATTATTCGATATGGGTATAGATATCATTTTTAAAATTATATTATAATATTATTTTACAAATTATATTATAAGTAAAACAGATTGGTAAATTAATAATTATACAGTTCATGCAGGCGAAGCCGCAAGCGGGTCGCTAGTCCTTAATAAAATAATGCACTACGAGTATTATTACCAAATAGTTAAGCACGTTAAGCACGCTGTACTAGTATATTGTGTTTCGGAGTATTACCACTGTATATATAATTCTGAGGCCGTCACTATACAATAAAACATTTAGAGGCCAGTCGTGGCGCAGCGGCACGAGGTGTGACTGCAAGACCGACTGGTTGTGGGTTCGATCCCCACTCGAGGAGATGAAATATTTACTTAAATTTATATTTCCATTTCTTCGCTCTGGTGTCGAGGTTAAGCGCGGCGTTGAGTTCTGCCACTCAACACGCAATACTTCCAGAATTCGGCAGAAAGTGGGGAACGGAGTGTCTTAACACAAGGTTCCCTCTGCCTACCCTGCTATGTGCGAGATACAGCGTGAAACTGATTTTTTTTTAAAACATTTAATTATTTACTTACCGGATCGAGCTGGAACATAATGTGTCCTGTAACAATACAAACCATAGTTAGTTTATTTTTCTATTATATAATACAAAAAATATGTACAAGTGTTTTTATATATAAATACATAAAGCATGATAAATCAAAAATAAACTATTTGAGAAATTATATTTTTTTAAGCTTCACACAGTAGGGTAGGTAGAGGAAATCTAGTGTCAAGACACTCCATTCCAACTAAGACTCCATTAGAGTTTTGCCTCGTTACCAGAGCGAGGAAATGAAAACAATATTTTTTTAAATTTCACACTGTATCCCGCATATAGCAGGGAAGGCACAGGTAACCAAATGTTAAATTCCATGCCCACTACCTTCCGCTTCCTTTTCGAAACATTGGGAACAAACACTAAGAGAGGATTTTCAAAATTCCTATTACTGAATCCGGATTTTCAAACTGAGTTAGAAGCGCCCACTGGTATAAATAACGTTACCTACAAACCTACGAATACGCGAAGTATATAAAGTTTTTTTACAAGAGTGCTAATGTTATAATTTATGTAGATATAACAAAAATTAATCAAAGTAAAATATTTACATATTTATTGCTTCATAATATTATGACATCTATATTAAATGACAGACGCTAGTCTAGCCGTGGCCTTTATTTTAAGGGTAAATTGATAAGGCATTAATTCTGCCGTAGTGTTTTAGGCGATTAAAAAGGTACTAAAATATATACAACTTGAGACCAGTCGTGGCGCAGCGGCACGAGGTGTGACTGTAAAACCGATTGGTTGTGGGTTCGATCCCCACTCGAGGAGATGAAATATTTACTTAAATTTATATTTTCATTTCTTCGCTCTGGTATCGAGGTCAAGCGCGGCATTGAGTTCTGCCACTCAACACGCAATGCCTCCAGAATTCGGCAGAAAGTGGGGAACGGAGTGTCTTAACACTAGGTTCCCTCTGCCTACCCTCCGTGTGCGGGATACAGCGAGAAGTTGATTTAATTTTTGATTTTTTTAAAATATACACTTTTTTATTTTATATTAATTTTTTTTTATATCACTTTTTTATTTTATTTTTTTAAAGTACGAATGCATAATAAAACAAAATATTTAAAATTTATATGTTCTAGTATGTAGAAAACTCAATAAGTAAATTGTTGTTTATATTTAATCAGCGTTCTTAAATTTACCAAAAATGTAACATTAAGCATATTTTACAAAAAAAATAATACTTATTTCGATACAAAAGGAAAATTATAAATTTGCATAAAGTTATTTTTTTATTAATAAACACGCTATTTTTTATTAAAAATATAAAACGCTGTGTAATAAGCGGCGGACTTCAACGCCGCGCTGTGTCCAGATAGATTAGAAAAATTAAAATAAAGCTTTCATTTTTCTTATATCTCTATTAAATTTTACTATGAAAAACTTTAAACAATTCTCACTTTTGGTACTATAGAGCACTCAGTTTGAGTATTATACAGAGGTTTTGGTGTTGTTTCGACTATAACAAAACACATACCGAATGTATGTGTATTGTTTAGTATTGAAAAAAAGACCAGCACAAGTATACTGGAAGGTTCAGTTACCGTTCAGGTTACAATTTTTACCCAAATAAAGACAGTGAAGAATACAATATCATATTTTTATGCTACAGCGTACACAATTTTTTTTGTACTATAAGCAATAAAAATGTTGAAGGCTCACGTAGCATATTAATACAAAATTCAAATGTCACTTGCATACATTTTTTTCTCACTTTCAAAAAAAAATATTTAAATTCATACATCTAAAATATGAAGAAAGAAGTGAAGCCTCTGTCCGCCGGTTAGTAGGGTAAAACGGCGTTTGTAAATACTCCCATATGAACACAAGGCAGAGCTAACGAACCACTTCAGCCTTTCTTTAATGCGACATTTTTGTGTTGTTTTTTTTATATAGCTTGCCTTTTCCCTTACATAATATAATATATCATGTTTTTTGCATATAACAAATAAGGCAAAAGGAACAGGAAGGAATTAAATAGTAAAATTGTATAATTTATATTGAAAAGAGCAACTGTTTAGTAACTTGCTGGCTCTTCTTCGCACAACTACTTCCCGAGGCGGTGGTAACTTTATGTTTATTCGACGACGTGCAAAAGTTATTCAATTTTTCTATTTGTTTTGAAATTCATTTTATAGTCTTAAATCAGAAACATTTTTCTAAAAAATAATATAAATTAATATAAATTATTGCCTCATGTTGTATCCCGCACACAGCAGGGTAGGCAGAAGGAACCTTGTGTTAAGACACTCCGTTCCCCACTTTCTGCCGAATTCTGGAGGCATTGCGTGTTGAGTGGCAGAACTCAACGCCGCGCTTAACCTCGACACCAGAGCGAAGAAATGGAAATATAAATTTAAGTAAATATTTCTTTTCCTCGAGTGGGGATCGAACCCACAACCATTCGGTTTTACAGTCACACCTCGTGCCGCTGCGCCACGACTGGCCTCAAGTTGTGTATATTTTAGTACCTTTTTAATCGCCTACAACACTACGACAGAATTAATGCCTTATCAATTTACCCTTAAAATAAAGGCCACGGTTAGACTAGTGTCTGTCATTTACATTCCGTTCCCCACTTTTCGCCGAATTCTGGAAGCAATGCGTGTCAAGTGGCGGAACTCAACGCCGCACTTTGCCTCGACACAAGAGCGAAGAAATGAAAATATAAATTTAAATAAATATTTTATTTCCTCGAGTGGGGATGGAACCAGTCGATTTTACCGTCACACTCTGTGCCCCTGCGCCACGACTGGCCTCTACATTTTTCTCTTACTTTCTTTCTCTACATTCTAAAAGTATAATATGTAAATGGCTATCACACAATATACATAAAATCTTGGCTTAGAATTAAAAGAAATGAACAAATCTATTCAAAACATTTCTTTATACAATTATGACATAAAAAAAAAACAAGTACTAAACAACGAATGTCAAGTACAAACACGCGAAACATAACTTTGTTCTACTTTGTGTAATTTGAAAAAGCTCTAATGGAATCTTATAAAGAGCTTCAGTCAAAGTAATTTAAAAAAACTAGAAAATACGCAAAAGCATCAAAGAATACAGACTTGGCACTATTCGTAATGATATTAGGGGTATGGGTGTGTTTACCACACGTCTTTTGCTTTCCAGGAATAGTACAAATATTACAGTACGAATATTTTTTAAGAAAATCAAAATAAATAAGTACATAGTTTCTCACTGTTTTTTGCATAAGTTAAAGGGTAGGCAGAGCGCACCTGATGCCAAGACACTCCGCTCTCCACTTTCTAATTTTGTATTATTACTTTCTAATTTTCAAGACATTGCATGTTAATTGGCGAAACTTAATGTTTTGTCTTTGTTATAGAGCTAGAAAATGAAAAAAAACTCATTAGTAGCCTACCCCCGAGTAGGAATTGAACCCACAACTATCGCATTTACAGCCAAACGAAAAGTTTTGCACGTCCAAAACTTCGAACTATTTACTATAAAATACAATAAAGTCCTATTTTTTTTTCTATCCCACAAAAATATATTTAATGTACAACATAAGAATACACAATGCCTACCAAAAATTTGACGGTACCAGTTTATTCAAACTTCTAATTCAAAAGGATGTGAGAACCTTTTTAAATCTGTAAGCCGCGGAGTAATAGCGAGCTTTGAAAAATGTATGTCACTGTAGATATGGTGAAAGCTGAGGACGTATTTTTAGATTAGATACCACGTGAAATGCTGAAATCTCTTAAAGAATACTTTTATGTTGGAATGTTGACTAGACTTTAGATTTATAACATATTTTATTATGTTATTCCACGTTAAAATAACAAAAATATTTCTGTCAATAGGTTCTTATAAAAAGGTAGAATTATGAAGAGAGTGAAGATTCATAAAGCTATATTATCTCGTATACGTACAGGTAATCATTCCATACTAAAAATACTTTTTTGCCTCAAGTGCTACAAATATATATGATGAAATGCCGTAGAATATGCTCGAAGCTATAAATAATATTATTCTAAACTTGAATGGTTTGCTAATTACTTCTGAAGAGTTCTACTATTCATCTTGACTCCATTATCAGACCAGCTCAATCATATCATAGTATTGTCACTTAAGCAACTACAAACAAGATTTATGACTACATATAATATTATAAGGCTTCGATTCAGTTTCTTAGATCTTATTACATAGATACAAGACGACCTAATAAAAGCGTGTGAATAGTTTAAATAATATTTTTAATAAAATATTTCTTAATAAAAAATAACCTTAATAAAAATGTGCAACTACTACGTTACAATTTTAACTACACCTAAATTATAAAATGAAATCATAAAAATGTTTACTGCTCTTCTACACGTATATAAAAATTATTACGTAGAATAGTCTCTAGTTGTAAGCTGTAAGAGGAAGTTGAAGAGCTTCCTTGTTCCGTGTGAAGGTGCACTTAGAGAAAATTTTAAGAGTACAATATATTTTTAGGTTGTAAAATAAAATAAAATTAGAAATCACGTGACGCATAGGACAATGTCTGATAATAATAAATCGTGACGGGTGTGGATTTGTTCCCCAATTGTGGTAGTAAATTATATTTTCTTCACTCTGGTTCCGATACTTAACATGTAATGACAAATTTGTCATTAGAATGGATAATGGAGTATCTTAACACAACGTTATCTGCCATGTATGGGGCAAAGCGTAAAGCTGAAAAAATATTTAATAAAATGTATTTCATGTTTTTACTTACACTATAAAAAATAAATAACTACAAAAACTAAAAATTAATATTTACTCTATGTTTTATCATTTTTTTTTATATACAACCAAGATGGCATCGCTTGCACAAATCAAAACATTATTCTTGCTACAGTTAGTACTAATTAACATTAAGAAAATAATCAGAGAAAGGAAATCACTAATCATTTCCTTTAAATATTTTTGTGTAATTATATTAACTAGCCAACCAATTGACGCATATAATGGTACGCGTTGGCGTTGCCATAGCAACGTGTTTTCCACTTTATAAACACAAAAGTGTAAATATTACTTATTTAGAAAACGTATAAAAATTTGAACGTAGCGGGACTTGAACTCGCGCCTCCTGGAAACCGACCAGTGTAAATATTGTCAAATGCATGGTAGTGTGTCTAATGTTTTATTTATAATTTTAATGTACTTTATAATTAAGCATTATTATTGTAAAATGGAATCAGCTTCACGCTGTATCAGGTACGCAGAGGGAACCTAGTGTTGAGTCACTCCGTTCTCCACTTTCCGCTGAATTCTAGAGGCATTGCGTGTTTAATGGCGGAACTCAACGCTGCAAATAATACATTTTTTTTATTGAAAAATATTATCGTTCTGCACTTCTCCCAGATATAAATTATAAATGTGCCCAATTTCATACTCCTCCGTCCGCGCAATTTTCGTNATATATACATATATATATATATATATATATATATATATATATATATATATATATATATTATCAACGAACTTCTATTTATGTCACAAATACTCATTTTACTTAAGAAGTACAACATAGTAATCTTCATTGAATTACTCGTTTTCTTTTCACGTATAGATAATGCGGATACTTGCGAAGTACTTAGAAAACGAATTCTGAAACAAATAAAAAATTGTAATCATAGATACAACGTATATATATTAGCTTCTACAGCAAATAGCAAAGAGCAGAAAAAATATAGTGTTAAGATATTCAGTTATCCGCCAACCGCCGGCATTAAAGGCATTTTTTAGTTTGTACCTTGTAAATAGCACGATAGGCAGGGGGAACCTGGAAACCTACCTTCGTTCTCATTAAGTCCGTATTTCCGTCGAATTGAGGAGGCACTGCGTATGGAGTGGCGGATTTAAGCGCTGGGAGTCTTCATTGAGCTAAGAAATTATAAAAAAGTATTTTCCTCGAATAGGAATCGAACCCACAATCATTCCAATTCCAAGCTTTCTCTAGTCTCACTACTGTGTCCTGATATGAACACAAATATATATAATAACATCATGATATCATCGTAAACATTTAGACGTATGTAAATATGTGTATATACTTCAAAACAAAGCTCCGTAACTTTATATCAAAATTATACAGCCGTAGGCTTTAAATAGCTTGCATTAATTATTTGAGTATCTAAACGCTATTTGCGATACCAGAGCTATGTTTATACAGTACGATATGCCTATATTTGATGGAGATATAGCTGCGCTGTCGGAGCGTTACAAACAATAAAGGCCATATTGAGTATGTAAAATACTAACTAATGTTTGCTTCGTTTAATTGGTGAAATTGGATGATTATTTAAATATTTTTTATATTCAAAGTTACGTTCAATTTTTACTTTTGTAATGAAGTTAATATGCACCGTTTACATATTAGTTTTGCGTAGAAAAAGTTTCTCGCATTTTGTATGTACCTATATATTTTTTAAGCTTCACGCGGTATCTCGCATACAGCAGGATAAGAATTAAGACAAAGTTAAGACACTCCGCTCATCGGACAGTGTCCAATTCTTAAAATATTACGTATTGGATGCCAACTCAATGCCGGGTTATATCTTGTTACCAGAGCAAGTTAATAAAAAAAAACTGTGATACGGCGCGGCAGCCTCTATGTACACTTATCATTTTCAAAATAATATTTCGTTTTTATTTTACTTTTTATCACATGTAGCAAAAAATACAGCGATTATCGTATAAGATGACTCCATTATGTAAATAGCGCCGTACAAGACATATGTACATATATATACTCGTACATAAGACGTACTTACCATCGAAAGAATGAATACAGTGTAACTATAACAATCCCCCGAATATAGCTCGAATACAGAACCACCTAGACACGCACACTGCACACTGAGCTACAGTGAGTGGGGCAATGTGCTGTACATACGGCCTCAATAACATTCCTTACTTGTATTATTAAATTATTATTTATTTCGAATTCAAACTATTCTTTATTCATGAAGATTTTTGCTGCCAATGCCACTGGCTTAGAAGTTAATTTTGCTGAGAAAAACCGGCAAGTAACTCAACAGTTTGGAACTTATTGTTAACATTTTTTGGAAGTTTTTTGGACCTTTTTTGGACCTTTCTTATTGTTAACGCACTCTGTCCGTCACTTTCTGCCCCGTTTCCAAAGCATGTGGAGTAGCGTAACTCAACCCCGCATGTTAACCTTTTAGAAGCAAAATCTGATTTATTCTCACAAGTTTGGCCAGTATTAATACTGACATTTAGGTAATACCATCTAGAGTCGGCTAGGATCGATATTCTATACAATGTTTATTATCGGAAGCGAGCTCGGGTGCTTATAAATTTGAAATAACTTTCCACGAACAACGCAACGAAACAAGTATTAATTTCAAGGGCTACGAAATATTTTAAACACGCTAAGTGTAAAAAGTTCTTCGTTTATCTTGTTGCTAAATAAAACTTTGAAATTTGTTAATAATTTCAAATACATTTTTTTTACCTTCTCGCTGTATCCCATGACTAAAATGGTAAGAACAGAAAATCAAATGTTAATACTTCTTTGAGTTGCGCAAGAATCCGAGACGTTGCGTGTTGAGTTGCGGAACTTAACACCGTGTAATTCATATATTATACTCATGTGATGATATATGATATTTTATATGTAAAATAAATAAATTAGCTTCACGCTGTATCCTGCACACAGGAGGGTAGACAGAGGGAACTTAGTGTTAAGACACTCCGTTCCCCACTTTCTCCCGAATTCTGGAGGCATTGCGTGTTGAGTGGCAGCACTCAACGCCGCGCTTTGCCTCGACACCAGAGCAAAGAAATGGAAATATAAATTTAAATAAATATTTCATCTCCTCGAGTGGGGATGGAACCCACAACCAATCGGTTTTACAATCACACTTTGTGCCCCTGCGCCTCGACTGGCCTCAATTTCTTATTTATTTATTTGCATATTGATGCAATTGTATGGCTCACACATCGCTGTTTATTTAGTGACGGAATTTGGTTCTTTAACTTGGGCAAATTTAAATAAGTTAGGTATATTATCTTCTAAGCATCCGCGGTACCACAGACAGAAAAAGAAAGCCTTCGTCGATAAAGGAATATCCAACAGAAAGAAGTTTTTTCAATTGAAACCCTACTGGTTTTCCTAAGAGCGTTCAACCAAACAAACTTTTTGACATCATAATATTAGAATATGTAAAGCATTATTCTCAGATTCAAGCGTCCTCACATAGTAAGATAAACAGAGGAAATCTTGTCATATATATATATATATATATATATATATATATATATATATGTGTGTGTGTGTGTGTGTGTATATATATATATATATATATATATATATATATATATAAAGAATAAACTTAAATATAACAAGCCTTAGTACAAATCTCTATACATATATAATCCGTTTAGATGTAATAGACGTTTTAATTTTAAAATCAAATCCAGGCCACGTTTTCACACGTTTTCCTCTTAAAAGTGTTCCGCGTCAAGTGTTTTGCGAACAAACGATGTGCTGCTTTCTGCAGCTTTTTTCTCAAGTTAAGGGTACCGTCGCCAAAAAAAATTTTTTTTTAAGTTTCACGCTTTGATTTTAAAGCGAAGTCAGAGAGGATAAATAAAGATTACAATGTAAAAAACTAATATTATAAATCAGGTATATAATTATATTACAGCATTAGTATAGTAAAGTACTATTGACACTATAGCGCAGTGGCGCAGCATTTTACTTATTGCCATGGTTGTGAGTTCAATCTCCAGTCAGGGGATAAATTTTATGTCTTGACACTAAATTTTTACTGCCTACAACGACCAAATAAACGTAAATGCAACCACAACAATCAAACCAAATCAACCTCAAAAATAATTACAATGGCGTAATTAAAAAAATCCTACATATAGCGTACGTGCCTTAGTCAACTGTTCTTTCCGCAAATGACCAACATTTCGTGTATGAAAACGAAAATAGATATTTTGAATTTTTTCTAATTCTCATCAAGTATAATTTAAAACACTAAAAAATTGTATTTCTTCTCATAGAAATGAATACAAATATATTTTTTTCTCAGCTTATCCTTAGTATGCAAAAAGTAGATTTGTGAAAAAGGAAGAATACATCAGCTTCACGCTGTATCCCGCACACTGCAGGGTAGGCAGAGGGAACCTAGTGTTAAGACAATCCGTTCCCCACTTTCTGCCGAATTCTGGAGGCATTGCGTGTTGTGTGAAGAAATGGAAATATAAATTTAAGTAAATATTTCATATCGTCGAGTGAGGATCGAACCCACAACCAGTCGGTTTTACAGTCACACTTTGTGCCACTGCGCCACGACTGGCCACAACGAAGAATACAAAAGTTTGAAACTCTATTTTTTACGATTATAAGAACACTAGTCTGTGTGAACTTTAATTTTACAGAATTTTGAGAAACCCTCTCTTAGTGATACCCTCTATATTGGCTTGCATGCTAAAAATAAGGATGTAACAATGACAACAATGTTTTATGGACGTAAAAAATGTAAAGAATTTACTCTCTCTCTCTCTCTCTCTTATATAATATACTTCGGTTGCTGATATGAAGCACGGAGTGCTTCAATACAAAGTTCTAACATAACAAAAAGTGAGAAGGAAAGATTTTTTTCTGCCATCAGTACTAAAACTCGTACCCTCAATTCATTTTCCTTTACGCGTTCGACTTAAAATAAACTATAAGCTGTTCTCGGGCTCTAGTCTACTCATGTTATTTATAATTACATCACCTAAGACCTAAATTAATTTATTTATTGTAAAACTTTTTATGAATATTTAATTTTTTTATTGAAAATTTCAAGATGAATATTTATTTTTGTTAAAATATTATATTTTACATAAACAAATAATTTCGTTTTCATCTCGGGTCAGATCAAATGAAAGGACCTTGTAAGAAGCAACGACGCCGCTAATCAGGAGAGGCCATTAGTATAATGAAGATCTATTTTTGGGGTGCCCTCAAGTTTATGTTCATCTTTTGTTTTGGAATACACTGATTTACTTAACCTAGTTACGCATATTTTCTGTTCTTTTTTTAAATTAATTGACATTATTTCTGTCAAATTAGTGACAAATCTCGTTGTTAATATCCTTTTGTTCATGTTATTTAATTTTAGAATTTATAAATATACAATTATTGTTGTACAAGTTATTATAATAGAAGGACGATAACAGAACTAAAAGTAAACCCGCTGTTCGCCATCGTTGCGCAAGTGGACAACATTTAACTGTTACTGTGATGAATGAATATGATTGACATGTGAATGTATAAACCCATGTCTGAAAGTGTATGGATATATGCGAATATGCGTTCGATCGTCGTGGTACAGTGAATATAGGTTTTGATTACCCGACTTATTTCATACAAAACGCAGCAAAAATTATACACAAATGCTTGTATATTTTGATAGTGTTGACTTAAAAGCGTATTTTCCTTCATCATTTGGATATGTTAGCATTAATTTGACCTCAATTCCTCGACGCACAAGGAAGTGATTTTTTTAAATGTTCCATTTTTTTCTTTGAGATATGGAACACTAAAATAAATTATAACTAGCTAAATTATGGCAAATGTACGGCTTGAACGGCGAATATATAGTACGAATTCGGGTCGCGTTACGTAAAAAAAATATTGTCGATTATGCAGGTTAGACAAAAAATCTAGACTCTTCGATCCCCACTTTCTGACGAATTTCCGAGGCATTGCAAGTTGACTTAACGCCACAGTTTGTCTACCAGATCGAGGATGGGGGATCGTTTGACGTTTTATATAAGACTACCGACCCACGCGTGGCTTCGACCGCTTAAACTTATTATTATATAGCCAAAATATACAAAATTTTAATTGTACCACATATATTATTTTGATACAGATTGGAGGACGGAGCTACAAATAGCTACGTGAAATGTAAGAGGAGGGATGGAAGAAAAGATGAATGAATTATTAGATGTGATGGATGATAGAGATTTGGATGTCGTTTGTGTGACTGAGACCAAGCGACAGGGCAATGGCACGACTGATTTGCCAAGCAGTCAGGTCGCTTTCTGGGCCGGCGTACCAGAGAGCGAGTGGGGCTGTCAAGGTGTAGATGTGTTATTGTCCTCTCGATTGGTTAGTGCAGCGGTTGAATACAAGGTGATCAACGCGAGACTGCTTTGGGTTCGCTTCAAGCTGGGGTTAGCAAGAGTAGTATCTTGTTAGTGGCGTATGCGCCAGTATCCTCAGCCCCATTAGGCGAACTCGAGGAGTTTTGGGAGAGTGTCAGGGATGTTCTAGGTAGAGATTTATATAGAAAAGTGAGCGGTAAGAGAGGTAAGGGGAGACCTCGGTTGACCTTCGAAAACACAGTATCAAAGATACTGGGGGAAGGGAAAGGTCACGTAAAAGGCATGAGGACCGCCCGGAGGGCATGTATGAAGAGGTTCATGACAGTGGACGAGGCGAAAGAGGTATGTAGAGACCGTAGCGTTTGGCGCTCCGTTCTCTCTGACTACCCTGCTAGGGATATAGCGTGAAGCTAGTTTAGTTTAGTTTAGTTTTAGATTGATAAGCTATAGAACTGTTAAGTTAATTCCCATACCCTATTTTATTCAAAGTCTTAACTGTGAAATCTGCAATTCTTTGGAATAAACTTTCTACAGAAACATTCCAAATCTCTGTACAGTTTTAAAATCGTGTTAAAGAGTACTTATTTAATTTATAACAGTAGTTTATCTTTATTTATTCAATATTATGTATATATTTTACACACGTTTAAGTATGTATATGTATGTATATACATATATACAATAAGTATATATTATTTTAGAATATACGAGTATGTATGAAAGTGTATAGTTTATAAACATTTATCATATTTTATGTAAGTTTATTTTTAGTTTCTTTAAATGAAATGCACTGAGACGTTGTCCCCCTTTTTCCTCATAACAACTAATCCGTAATGTTTCAAAGGTTGTCTGGTAGAGATTGCTTGAAGCAATAAGACCGCCTTTGCATACCTGTTTTCCTTTTTTATTGGTTTTTCATTTTATACATTTCTTTGTTCTATAAAATAAATAAAATAAATCAGCTTCACGCTGTATCCCGCACACAGCAGGGTAGGCAGAGGGAACCTAGTGAAAGACACTCGGTTCCCCACTCTCTTCCGAATTCTGGAGGCATTGGGTCTTAAGTGGCAAAACTCAACGCCGCGCTTTGCCTCGACACCAGAGCGAAGAAATGGAAATATAGATTTAAGTAAATATTTCATCTCCTCGAGTGGGGATCGAACCCACAACCAGTCGGTTTTACAGTCACACTTTGTGCCGCTGCGCCACGACCGGCTTCTTTGTTTTATGTGTGCAATAAAGTATATTCTATTCTAAGTTTCATGTAAATCCGTTGAGTAGTTTTTGGGTGAAAGTGGAACAAACATTCATCCTCACGAACTTTCACGTGAATAATATTAGTAGTATTATCATATAATAGTATTACGTAGTATTTTGGTGGAAATTATTCAATTATGATAATTATTTTCTTCTTTCATTTTCCGCTTGAAGTAACGAACAAACGCCCCTATTGTTCAGGTTTTATTTAAACACTCGCACAATTATCCTTTTCATCACTTACTAATGAGGAGTTTATACAGAAATTGCCGCTTCGCTTTTTTAAATGTTTTTAGCCAAAAGATTCAGTTTTGGGGACAATAGTGGTTATTTTTAAGAGAATGAATGTGAGTTCGATTTTTTGTATGGGTATTTACTTTTTTTTTGAATTCATGCCAAATCCCTGGCGGGCGCCGAACGTTGCGGTCTCTGTATATTTCTATCCGTTTGCCCATTGTCATCAACCTCTGGAGGTTATCATGCTTTTTACGTCCTTCGTCATCATCGATACGAGGTTGCCCGTGCTTTTCTTACACTCACCCTTGTGTATTAAATGAACTTTTTAAATATAAAAATCTCTAGATGCTGCCGTGACGCAACGGCACAGTGTCTGACTCTAAACGTCGCATTTTTTTGGTTTTCGCTTTTATAACAAGGATCAAGCGAGGTGTTGAGTTCCGTCACTTAACTATTTTCTGTTTTTGGCGGTACTTTGTCAACAAAATTGGGAGGAAAATGGGGAACGGAGTGTTAAATACTAGACTACCGTGCTATGGGGAAAAAGGCATGATTGAAGGCTGCTTTTCTATTTTTATGCTAATATCACTATTCTACTATTAGGACACGTTTCTTAAATATATGTATGTATGTTTAGAGCATTAAAAGCGACCATCGATAGTTAAGATTAATTTGAAGCGAAAACTTTCAGCAAGTTGACATATTGACGTGTTAGAAACTATATAGTGTTGAAAACTTAACTTAGACTAATATTTACTTCGAAAATTATATACATTAACGTCGTGACCCTGAAGCGTGTGCAAAATAATTTATTAAATCTTTGTGTACTTTGTAAAAACAGAGTAATCAAATTTTCTTTATTAGTCATATAGTACTAGTATGGGAATATATGTATACATATAGTTAGTACATTCTTACACTAGTCACGTCTCATCATGTCACAGAACAGGGTACCTGGAAACGCAGTGCTTTTAACACTAGGTTTCCTTAAGAGTGTGTTAAGTATTGTTCTTTTCCCACTTCCCAACGAATCTCTAGACTTGTGTCGAGTGGCGGAGTTCACGCAACGCCTTGCTTTGTTACCAGAGAGAAAAAATAATCATATTAAATATTTCATTCCCAAATGAAAACAAAGAAAAAGGAATCAAACCCACAACCATGGCGTCTACAGTCGAGCTTGAGCTCTTGCACAACGACGATACCAAAAACCGATATAAAGTTCCACTTTGAAGTTTACTGGTTTATTACTAAATCACATCGGTGTTCGGTCGCTTGAGCAAACGAGTTGTTCAGTACATTTTATAACTAAGCTCTATCAACCAAACAAACTTTGACTTACGTTCAAATATTACGTCAAACGCTAAGCGGAAGTGGTTTTATATTGTGTAGGTACATAGAATAAACTTCATACTAATAGATTATATAAGAATAAATAAAATAAATCAATCAGCTTCACGCTGTATCCACACAGCAGGGCAGGCAGAGGGAACCTAGTGTTAAGACACTCCGTTCCGCACTTTCTGCCGAATTCTGGAGGCATTGCGTGTTGAATAGCAGAATTCAACGCCGCGCTTAACCTCTACACCAGAGCGAAGAAATGGAAATATAAATTAAAGTAAATATTACATCTCCTCGAGTAGGGATCGAACCGACAACCAGTCGATTTTACAGTCACATTTTGTGCCGCTGCGCCACGACTGGCCTCATATATAGTAATAGTTATTAAAATAACGTAATGTAAATTGTATAGAAAAAAAACAACCTAAATATCTTGATTCTTTTATGAATTATATACATGTGCATTTGTATGCATATATGTATATATATA
>JAAIXJ010000379.1:0-198424 GCA_013403705.1 Heliconius hermathena | reverse complement strand
ATATATAATATTTAATTTCTATTCCTGGTAGGCATCGTTATTGCTGTAATTTATTACGATGTTATTTACACCATATTGGATTTTGCAAACGAATTAAAAAATAACAACATATAATTCTATATCTCGAGGCTAAGTGTGGCGTTGAGCTCTGCCACTCAACACGCAATGCCTCCAGAATTCGGCAGAAAGTGGGGAACGGAGTCTTAACACTAGGTTAACACTAGCCTACCCTGCTGTGTGCGGGATACAGCGTGAAGCTTTAAAAAAAAATTGTATACCTCGTAGTTATTGATATTTAAACATTAATTCTTCACACAAATGTAAATACCACTTTTGCATTAACAATAAATGTACGTATTTTTTATAATCTTTTTTGTTATCCTTTGAAATTTTATATAAAAAGCGTGAAATGTTTTAAAAGACGTGCTGACGTTTCGCCGTCTCATCAATGCATCTAAGGCTCTGGTAACCCTGTTACCGGCAGCAATACACCTTTCCCCATCCATCTCGTATCTGCCATCTCTACTGAACATACTTCCCAAATAAAAATCCAGATGGAAATGAATTAATTCGTTCACTCGAGTGGGAATCAAACCCACTATGTTTAGAGTCAGACATTGTGTAGATATGTCACAGCCACATACATACAATAGCTTCGTGCTGTAAGCCGCACATAACAGGATAGCCAGAGGGAACCTGGAAAACTAGTGTTAAGTCACTCTGTTCCCATTAAGACACTTCACTCAGTAGTGACTACAGTGGAACAGCGTCTGATTGTAAAGGGTTTGGTAGCGGGTTTAATCTTCTTAAGGAAAAATATTATAATTAAATTTGATTTCCTCGCTATGATCGATAAAGTGCGGTGTTAAGTTCTACCACACAAAACTAGGGTATCTCTACCTATCCTGCTATGTGAAAAACAGCTTGAAGTACCTTTGTTTACTTATTTCACAGAAATTTAACTGTTATTTTAATAAATTTAAATTTCGATTATGACTTCTTTAGCTCAAGGAACAATTTCTTTAAGTGGTGAAACGTAATACTCCTGTGAACGGCAATTTATTGAAATTACGGCTATGAGAGACGAGATGCCAAATATTGAGCGAGACACTTAATCAGGCTTGTCACAACAAGGCTATATTATGTTAAAATATTTTTTTTCAGCTTTACGTAACAATTTCAGAATTGTGATTGGGAAGTACTTTATAGATTTTGATAATGCGGCGAATAAAGTTAACAAACTTAAGTTTGCGGGCGTATGCACTTATGTACTATGAAATGAGGTAATAAATAACATTCTTTTTACTTTTCGGATTTTTTCCTGTATTTGTATGATAAGACCTTAATTCGTAGTAAATATCAGAACTGTAGGTCTACGGGAAGTACACTATGGGTTTTGATTACGCGACAAATTTCATATAAAATGAAGCAAAAATGATACATAAATGCTCATATCTTTTGACTACGCTGTATTAGAAAACTTGCAGACAAACAGCTCGGCCGCGTTCGCAGTTAAGAAAGTCAGACAAGTGACGGTCATCGATGCTGCCCGACTAGTTTATTTTAGTTATTTTTATAGCATTCTATCTTATGGAATGTTACTGTGGGACTGTGCCGCAGATATAGATTCAATATATATTGTTCAAAAAACGGCTGTAAGATCTATTTACAATCTTAAAGCTCAAGATTATATGTGTGATATTTTTAAAGATACAGATATTCTCACAGTTGCATCGCAAAATATATATTACAAAATTCTGTTTGTCAATTTATGACTCTACACAGAATGAGCATGAAACATGCTCAATGTTATATTAAAAATAGTGATAGACATACGATAGGTACGAGGAATAAGTTTTAAATGCCGGGAGTGGTAATGATTCGGTCGAGTCTGCCCATGCGTGCTGCCATTGCTGGCGACGTGACTCTACCTCACGTACTTTAGTCGCCTCTTACGACACCACCAGTACCAGGATGATCCTATTCTAGGCCGGGATCACCCGGCATAACTTTTTTATTCTATCAAAATAACCTTGATCTACTACTCCCTCTAACTTTCAGTGTTACTCACATAATAATCGGTTCAACTAGTCCGGAGGTTAGCCCGGATAAACAGAAAGATAGATAGGCAAAAATTTTGAAATTGTTTATTTTGTATTTTAGTAATTTAAAAAAATTGCTTTATTAAAAGAAAAATATTTAACTATACGGTTTTTAGGTAGATGATAAGTACGCATGCACGCCAAATTTGTCGAACTAAGTACATTAAATTGATATAACTTATTTTTTTATGAACCCATTGTAATAAAACAAGCACTAAATGTTAATGGAAGCTAGTAAAAACCGCAAATAAATCGGTTAAGCCGATTCTATTATTAGCGTGAACAAACGCATAGACAAACAGATAAAAAATTTAAATAAAATATTTTCATTTTCCCGCTCTGGCAGATGAAATGCGGCCTAGAGTTCCGCAGAAAGTGAGATACGGAGCCTCAACCCCAGATCCCCTCTAACCTGCCATATATAAAAAAGCGTAATATAAAATATTTCTAATAAGATCCATATTTTAGGCAACTCATATATATGTATATATTACATAAAAATAACAAGAACAACTTGGAAAAGCAAATCGTAAACCCAATAAATTCCAAGAATGAGTTGCTTTCCACAGAAGTTGAAACAAATGACAACATCAAACCAATATTGTTTATAAAATATTTACTCGTTTGTTTCATATACTTCCAAGGAATAATTACGAAAAGAGATGTATTATACTGTACAGTTTCACCGTTCAAACAAAAATAACGGTTTAGAATATATTACATTAGAGATATAAATTTAAAAATTAAGAATATACTTACATTGTCGAATTAAAAATTACTTATATTCTTGCCTATAGATTAGACTAATTGAGTTTTATTTTTAAGAAAATTTTTTTACACATTTTAATATACGTTTCTTACAAAGAAAGTTAAAGTGTGATGTATATGTACTAAGGACCCACTGGCTATCAATCCTGTACAGTGGGTCAGTGTCGGACAATACGATTGACGCTGTGATTATAGGTTCGATTTGCGCCCGAAGTATTATATTTATTAAATTATTTTCACTTTTCCGCTATGGTGACAAAGCGGAGTGTTGAAAATGCTAAAAGTGTTTTAACGCTATCTGGAAAATATACTTCAAGATAAAAATATGTTTCAATAAAACAATATTAGATCAATTTTAAATCTAAGAATACCTTCAAATTAAAACAAATGATTACAAAAATATACACGTCAGTAAGTATTCAACGTAAGTAATATATTCTTTTTAATTTTGTTTTAAAATTTAACCCATCCGGTATCGACGTAAGCCAGTAATTAGGTCGTTTAAGGATCAGTTTTAACAAATTAGAGTTTTTAAACACAAACGCTCTTTTTATATAAAAATATAAGACTTTTCTTATTTGTGGGGACATTTTTTTATTTTTCACTCAATTTTCGAGATATTGCGTGTTGAGTTAGGGAATCCAACGTCGCGCTACCAAAGTGAGAAAACAAAAAAAAATGTTCATTTTCCTGAGTGAGAGTTAAACCCACAATCGTAGCGTTTACAATCACCTTTGTGCCTTTAAGCCACGACAGCCTTATTATATAAAAAATAGCAATGAAATTTTGTTGAAATATTTTATATTTTCATGTTTATGGTCTGGTGTCGAACACAAGGTTCCATCTACTTACTATGCTGTATGCAGGATACAGCGTGAAAATAAAGAAAAAAAAATTCTTGGCAATGGATCAGTGGAAGAGCGTTTAACTATAAGCGCGAAGATTGTAGGTCCTATCCCTGAGGGAATTCATTATATTTAAATTACTTTAATTTCTCTGCTCTGGTAAACTAACACGGCGTTGAGCCCCACCAATCAACGCACAATGTCTCAAATTCGGTCGACTAACTGCAAACGGCCTATCTAGTAAAGATTTTGAAAAAACTTATTTTAAATTAAGTTTAACAAGAAATGCATTTTTTTGACAAATAGGAACTATTAAAAATTATGTATGTACATTGGCTTACATCATGATTAACGTGATGTAATAGAGCCTTTCTTAATAAATAGACAATCCAACATCTATAGGAATTTAAGGCAAAAAAATCTTCAGCTTTATAATATTATATAGGTATATGAGTATAAAAGTATATAATTATGTAGATATCTATTATACATCTACATAGATAAAAACCAGTAAGTATTCTAAAAGTACGTATGGAACGACGAACAAGGAACGTATATTATATACGTTCCCCTTTTAAATTAATAAACAAAAGTAAGTTAATATAGCACAATTGAGATCAGGATTCCGCAAGCACTGGCAAGCAATATTAAGCGATTATTTCAAAACGAGGCCATACATTATGAGGAGAATAATATGAAAGTAGGTTAAGAAGCCAAAAATTATGTGTATTCATTACACAATAATATGAGGTATTTTATTTTGCTTTTCTTTGCCCTAATATACGAAAGCAAAGAAAGTAAAATTAAATAGCTATCACTCTACTCTCTGCATTGTACTAGCTTTCCACTTACGACTTTGCCCATGTGTTTCAGTTTCTCTATGAGATATTATCTCGCGTTAAGAACTAACCTTCTATTATAACCTACTATTTTATTTTCTTACTACCTAATAAATTTACGTATATATAAAAAATTAAAAAAAAACCAGCTTCCGCTGTATCCCGCACACAGCAGGGGAACCTAGTGTTAAGACACTAAGTTCCCCACTTCCTGCCGAATTCTGGAGGCATTGCGTGTTGAGTGGCAGAACTTAACGCCGCGCTTTGCCTCGAGACCAGAGCGAATAAATAAACATATAATCTCCTCTAGTCATAGACCCACAACATCATCATAGGGCATAGACCCACAACCAGTCGGTTTTACAGTCACATTTAGTGCCCCTGCGCCACGACTGGCCTCTATACTACGTATATATACATAGTAACATAATCTCTATATATAATAAGATAATAAAAATATTTTGTCTGTACATTTAGTAATTTTGACTGAAATGGATAGAGGTACACTTAAAAAAGAATAATAGAAAGCAAAAAGATTTTTTTTTAAATTTCTTATCTGTCTGTCTGTCTATACATATGGTCACATTTTTCTCTGAAAGTACTGACCGATTTACTTGAAAGTTTCACCAATTGCTTTGTTTAGTTAAAACAACTTAACAATTAAAGTTTGTTTCATCAAAATCGGTTCATTAAAAAAAAGTTATCGTCATTTGAATGAACTCAAGGCATTAGTTTGCCTGCGAATGTTATATAGCAATCACGCTGGTAAGATTGGCTAAAGAATAACATTCGAAACGTCTTGGTTATATGACTGTTGATAAAAATATATATTTTTGAAGCACTATTATACAATATTTTATACAATAAAGCAAACAAAATTGAATTGTTAGTGGAGATTACCTTCATAAATCATAACAGTCAAGTTTAAGTCGTAATTAATTCAACACAGAGATAGAGAACGATTTGATCTCGAACCTGAATCAACTAAATACAAAGATTCTTTGGTTCGTTCGTTCGTTTGAAATAAATCTATATAAAAATGTCTAAAAACATCGTTTCTACGAGTACACTGTAATAGCTACATATTTACCAATTGTACATTTAACCCAAGTCAATAATTTTACATTTAAGGCTGTTTCTGAAGCTGTAAATTAAATTATTAACTGACATCAGCACATTTAAAGGAGTTTTAAAAAACATAACATAGGTAAAAAGAACGTAATGTTACAAAAATATATACGTATAATAAATAATTAGCTTTATGTATATTTTATAAATCAAATATCAAGATTGACCGTATTTTTTAGTTCGAAACAATCAAAAATTCTTATAGAAATTACTATAATGTCGTAAAAAATCATATTAGAATATTACAGATTAAAGTAATAAAAAACATATTAGAAGTCATTTTAGTTGTTGCTGCTTATTAATGATTTAATATAATAATCATGTACTTTAAGCGGGAGAAGCTGCTGGCGAGCCGCTAGTATGTTATATAACATATTTCGTACTAACTTTAAAGTCCTATTTTACTCCCTTAATGGTGGATTTTTCTAAATTCATTTCTCAGGCCTGCATCAGTCTGAACTCTGTAATCGACCTTGAGATGCTAATTTCATTCATAGATTATGATGTATGAATGAAAACGGAATCTCAAGATCGATATCAGAGTCGAGAGCAATTTTTAAATATGGGCCGTAATGCTCACGTATACTTTCAGAATATATCTGCAAAATTTCAAGAGTTTTTGTTCAGTGGTTTGAGCTGTGCTGTGTGTGTGTAATCATGGAAGAGTTTTGTATAATATAGATAGGTCTTATGAATTATTATAATGACTATTTCTATTATAATATTAAATTATAGGATCTCAATTTGTTCATAATAAGTGTGGCTTTTTTTTAGTATTCCGCATATAGCATGGTAGGCAGAGGGAACCTAGGAACTTAGTGTTAAGATACTCCATTCCCATTAAAATACTATCGTTCCATATTTTCCGCCGAACTCTAGAGGTATTGGGTATTAAGTGGCGAGTTGGAATGTTGAAATTAACTAAAAGGAACAGAGAACAGAATAGAATGAGCTGATCTGAGCATAACATTGATCAATCTACAAAAAAAAACAGACGAAATCACCAAATCTCACAAAATATCAAATAAAATTCTTTATTAAAACGTTAGAAGTAACATAAACTACAAATGTACATATTTATATATTAACACTAAAAACGAAAGCTTAAATAGTTAGGCCGACCTCAGCAGAATTTAATTAGGAGGAAGGGACCTCTAACGCTAGAGCCTTCGGACCGTAATGTCACATAGAATCGTGATTCGCTTCAATAATTTAATATATAATATATTTAACAAATGAGGATAATTGTACATTTTACATGTTAATTTTGTTTGTCTAGGATTTCAAGTGGCCTAAATTTCTACCTACTAACATTAGTGAACTATTTGAATGTACATATGTATGCAGCGGTATATAAGTTCACATCCATTCTAGGGATTTTATAAATACAATCTTATATGAGGCCAGTCGTAGCGAAAGGGCACAAGTGTGTGATTATAGGTACGCGACTGATTGTGGGTTCGATCCCCACTCGACGAAATGAAAAATTGATTAAAATTTATATTTCCATTTCTTCACTCTGGTGTCGAGGCAAAGCGCAGGGTTGAGTTCTGCCACTCAACACACAATGACTCCAGAATTCGGCGCAAAATGAGAAACGGGAGTGTCTTAAGACTAGGTTCCCTCTGCCTACAATCCTATGCTGTAAACGATGAAGCTACCTTTTTTTATACAATATTTAGCAATTAGCACACAATCCCCATAAATGCTTAGAAATAATAAAACAGAATATTATGTTACTACGTTCCCTCTGAGTGCTTAGTAATTATATATATATTAGGACCTTGAATAAGTCCTCTTTTTGTTTAAAAAAAATTTAAATATAATGCTTACAATGACATTACTCAAAGTATTGTCCATCATTAGAGACCACTTTCTCCCATCTCTCTGGTAGCAATTGAATCCGCCCGTCGGNATATATATATATATATATATATATATATATATATATATATATATATATATATATATATATATATATATATATATATATATATATATATATATATATATATATATATATATATATATATATATATATATATATATATATATATATATATATATATATATATATATATATATATATATATATATATATATATATATATATATATATATATATATATATATATATATATATATATATATATATATATATATATATATATATATATATATATATATATATATATATATATATATATATATATATATATATATATATATATATATATATATATATATATATATATATATATATATATATATATATATATATATATATATATATATATATATATATATATATATATATATATATATATATATATATATATATATATATATATATATATATATATATATATATATGTGTGTGTGCATATGTATGTATGTACTACCTGTAAAATCTTGTCAACATTATAAAATTACTCTATAAAACAGATAATTTGACAAAAATACATTAAACACTAATTAAATATAAAATACATATCAAACTCGTTACCTCCGCGACAAAACAAAATTATTTATTATCAGTGCTCTAACGTGTATCACCATTTTCCCGCCTAATTAAACGTCAGGCCGCCATATTGGGTGCGTAATGAACGTAGCTGCGAAGTTTGCGTGCGTCAAATTTTTACGATCGTGTCATGTTTTAAAAATGATGAGATACACATTTTTTTTTATTATTGTCATATAAAATATGTTAAAATATGTATATTATTTTGGTTTTGTCAACGTTTTATTTTATATGGTATATGTATGATAGTACCATTGCAGGAAAAAATGTATTAAACAGGCAGCAATTTTTAAAATCGACTATAAAATTGTAACTTTTTTAAATATATTAGTTATGCCTAACGAACCGCTATCAAGTCTATTGATTTTTTACTATAGCTAACACACTTTATGCTATATAAATACCTACGTTAAAATAAATAATCAAATTTTATTTTTCTTTTTTTTATGCACTGTACTTTCTAATTAAGGTATATTTATACTAAATTATTATCCATCGCTAAATTCAAATTTTGGTTTTAATAAAAAAAAACTATATCTAGTTATTTTTAACATACTTAAAGCCAAACCAAAACAATTGAAGTTTAAAATATTACACATTATACCCGACAAGTAAATGGACATGACATAATTAAACTTACATTACTAATTAAAATCGTTGTATAATTGAAGGCGAAATACCCAATACATAAATTAAAGTAGCCATTGTACTCGATAGTGTCGAAGTTTTAATTGTTATCAGTTACAATTTACCAAAAACTTGTCGGTTACCTGTAAAACCTAATTAGCTGCGGTAAAAGAAAGCGATTTCCCCACGAGTCATGAATATTAAAACACCTCGTTAGGCATTTTCGTAAGTTCACAGTTGGGAACCGCGTCACGTACGCGCAATGAACAATGACAGGTTCACCTAATCGGGGTCGTTACACAACTGATCACCACTTAGGAGGCCAATGTCACGATCCACTCAAACAGAATATCGATGGAGATGACACATCCGGACAAGTCGGAAACTAATCTCGGGATAAGTATATAAGCGGTGGTGGTATGTGGCACAGCATCATTCAGTGTCAAGCATCCAATCGTACAACAATGAATACTTTAGTGTCAATCTTCTTGTTAGCAGCTGTGGCGGTCGCAGAGCCACCTTCCTACAGACAGGAGAGGTTCAGATTCCAGAGACAAGAGGACGGCCAGGCTGTTGAAGGAAATGCTCCTTATCCGGCCGCAGGATATCGACCATTCAAGGCGTTTGACCTCCCTTCACGTAGGGAATTTCCACCAGCAACTGTATACGGAGTCCCAGCTGACAGTTACGGAGCACCTTTCAACACATACTCCCCTCCTCAGGAATACGGTCCACCTAAAGAAGATGCACCAAAAGAAGATGCACCTAAAGAAGAAGCGCCTAAGGACGACAAGGAAGTAGAAAAAGTAGAAGAACCCAAAAAAGAAGAACAGAAAGAAAATTTGGAAGTGGAACCGAAAAAGGACACTGAAGTGATCAGTTCTCAGGGCGCATATTACGTTTTGTTGCCTGGCTCTCAGCTGCAGAGAGTACAATTTAAAACCGAAAACGATATTCGCAATATGGCATACACCGCGCGTTTGCAATACAGAAATGAAGAGCGAGCGCCTATTTTCGTGTACACAGTGCCCCAATACCAGAGCTCCGCTTACGTGCAACTGCTTTAATGAAAGAATATAAATCTCATAAATGAATGCTATTCAAATAAAGGTTTTAAATGTGTGACGATAATTTAAAACAGGCTCCAGCATTTTATTCAGTTTTATATGTTAAAACGTTCTACAGCAATATGTAAAACCTTTCTGAAATTTTATAAAATGCTAAATTTTTACTTTTGTTCAAAAATATCATGTTATTTCCAAATTGAATAGCATTGATTTATTATTTTATTTATTTTACGAAACTCAAAATGACAATATAGTTCTAAATAAAATTATATATTCTTTTAATGACTCGTTTTCCTCCTATTTTAATGCATGTTTTTTAAATATCATAACATACATAATTTTTATTATTATTTTATCCTTTAAAAAAAATGTGACTGTAAGGGTAATGATGAAAGAAATTGTTAGTGGGTCACCGCCTTTCTTGAAAAAATTAAATATTTAAAAACGATAATTTTCAGGTTTTATTTAACTATATGAAAAAATTCTACATCGTTTTGCAATATTCGTCTAAATTACTAGACATCGCATAATGAATTGCAAACCTCTCCGTAACGCTTTAGCATATCACAGCGAGGGAAACTAAAATATTATTATTCCCATCAATAGGAATCGAATCCCAAACCAACGCTTTTACAGTCAGACTTTTTTTCTTATGCAATGACCGCGTTTTTTAAGTAAATGTAATTACTAAAAATGTAACCTCCTAAGTATAAGTAAACCTGAAATTATGTAATACCTGTAACTCTAACATAACAATAGCGTTACGTATTTGGGCATTTTAACAAGGTTTCCATTATTTGCTTGTTCCAGTTAGTCTAAAAGAAAACAATATATCATTTGCATTTAGAATTCAGGCCAGGAGAGCAGTCGTGGCGCAGGGGCACAAGCGAGTGTCTGTAAATGTGACATGTTGTAGGTTCGGTTTCCACTCGAGGAAATGTAATCTATACATATAATAAAACTATCTGGAATATGGGAATCTGTCTGTACATGGAAAATATGTGAGAAAATATATAATTCGGACATTTATTAATGTAATCGAACTCAAATCAACCGATTTTTTGTCGGTTTGTCTGTTTCCCTGTGCGTTTATTTACGTTTATCTCTCTATGTTTCATTGACACTAGCCAATATGGATATTGCACACTTTAGCACTATAGATAAAAGTGTGACTGTAAAACTGACTGGTTGTGGGTTCGATCCCCACTCGAGGAGATGAAATATTTACTTAAATTTATATTTCCATTTCTTCGCTCTGGTGTCGAGGAGTTCTGCCACTCCACACGCAATGCCTCCAGAATTCGGCAGAAAGTGGGGGACGGAGTGTCTTAACACTAGGTTTCCTCTGCCTACCCTGCAGTGTGCGTGAAGCTGATTTATTTTTATTTAATCGTGAATATTTGCGGTAGAACGAGCAGACTACCGTCAACCACGTAACGACTACTGCAAAGTGTACGAAACGTTTTATTATTTTTTAGTTTTCTTATGCAAGTTATCCGCCGCCCCCATCACGAACTTTAACATTTTAAATACAATTATCATTGATTATTACTTTAGTACTCACTCAAATATGCAAGCTAGCCGCCGCCCCCATTACTAATTTTAATTTTTTTCAATACAATTATCAGTTATTATTTATTAACAATTGCTATTCGAAGATAAATTCCTTATTCAGATATAAATATATTACGTCGTTGACGGTGTTTAGCTCAAATTCTCGTTATCTTTTATTATTTTACTACATTTTTTATCATGGAAAGGCAAAGAAAGATTTAACCAAGAATACTTCATGCAGTATCCTATTTAAAGCAAAGGGAACCTAGCGATAAGACACGAGGCATTGCGTGCTAAATGGCGAAACTTGACTTTGCATTGATACTCGGGCATCAAAAGTTCGAGAAAATGAAAATATATTATAATAATATTTTATACAAACTAATCTATCGTGCATAGGTATATTATATATTTTGTTTATTAGTTACATGTATGAAATAAGCTGATAAGAATGCGACAAATAATAATTCCCTTTAAACATTCACACTTTTTAATATTTTAAGGGGATAAATCGGTTTTGTGTTTTGAGTATTATATTTTTTTTTATTTTTTATATAAATTATATTTTATTGTTATATAAATATTTTCTGAATTAATTTAACAAAGTGACATTGGAAAAACATAGAGGGTCATTACCCTCTACGCCACCTACCACTTACCTGCACCAGTAATCGACAACCACCGAGATCCTTTTATTTTATTTCTATAAATAAATATATTATAGTCAGCTTCACGCTGTATCCAGCACACAGCAGGGTAGGCAGAGGGAATCTAGTGTTAAGACACTCCGTTCCCCAATTTCTACCGAATTTTGCGTTGAGTTCTGCCACTCAACACGTAATGCCTCCAGAATTCGGCAAAAAGTGGAGAACGGAGTGTCTTAACACTAGGTTCCCTCTGCCTACCCTGCTGTGTGCGGAATACAGCGTGAAGCTGATTTTTTTTTTCATTACTTTGTTTCTCCGTTGTTAATAATTCTGATAAATGCCCCGAAAAAATTTTATTCTTATATATCTGTCATGTACAGACAGCTATCAGTTACAATTTTATTATCTATCTATTTATATATATAAAAGGACATGTACCTGACTGACTGAGGTAAAATGCACGCTCAGCCGTAACCGCTGTGCGTAGAAACGTGAAATTTGGATTAATGTTTATTTTCATAATCTGGACATCCACTAAGAAGGGATTTTGAAAAATTTTAGGGATGAAATAGGGGTTGAAAGTTTGTATGGATTTTTTTTAAATCGACACCGATTTTTATAAAATTTGAAATTCGGACTCTTAAAAATATTTCATTGAGTACGTGTTTCTTGGTTTTTTAGAGTTCACCCCTAAGGGTTCAAATAAGGGGTTGAAGTTTATATGGAAAAGTCTTTAAACCGCCACCAATTTTTATAAAAATTTAAATTCAAACTGTTCAAAATATTTTATTGGACACGTGTTTCGTGGTTTTTTTTAGAATTCACCCCTAAGGGTGCAAAAAAGCGGGCAAAGCTGCGCGCGCCCACTAGTAATATATATAAACGTAGTCCCTTGGGCTTCTTTACTACAACCGACCAAATAGCCATACTTTTAGTAGCGTCAGGCGTCTGTGTGAACACATTTAACGGCCAGTTAATTAAACGGAGCTATTGAGCTGTAAACTACTTGTTTCTAATTACATTTAACGTTTTATAAAGGAAATAAGAAGTTAATTACTTTCTTAATGGGAAGCTATTGGAGAGCGAATGGTTTTTAGTTTCTGCCGGGTGTTGATTTAGTATGTTTTTATATTTTTAAAGATTTATCTTTTTTTAAGGCACTACTTGAAAAAAAATGTTTTGAAAATAAGTAGAATAAAAGTTATTTTTGTATATATACTAGGTACAGACAACTTATACTTTATATAATTAAATAACAACAAAAGTTACTTTAAACATTTCAAAATTTTTTATACTCTTTTTACAATTTTTTAAACTTTTTTTTACTTATTTAGAAAACGTATAAAAATTTGAACGTAGCGGGACTCGAACCCGCGCCTCCTGGAAACTGACCAGACGCTCTGACCGCTAAGCCATACGTTCTAATCGAGCTACGTTGAAATTTTTATACGCTTGTTACAACTTATTTATGTTGTTAGCATCTCTGTAGGGAGATTTTTACAAATTTCCGCTACCCAAAGATAATTACTAAGAATTATCGTTTGGCAAGAGAGAAACTATTTTTTAAATATTTTTAAACATTTTTAAAGTGTTATTCCACACTTAGGAAAGAAAAATACTTATTTAGAAAACGTATAAAAATTTGAACGCAGCGGGACTCGAACCCGCGCCTCCTGGAAACCGACCAGGCGCTCTGACCGCTAAGCCATACGTTCTCATCGAGCTACGTCGAAATTTTTACACGCTTGTTACAACTTGAGAACTCGATGAGAAGTGTGGAATAACACTTTAAAAATGTTTAAAAATATTTAAAAAATAGGATTCTCTCTTGCCAAGTTCGAGTCCCGCTACGTTCAAATTTTTATACGTTTTCTAAATAAGTATTTTTCTTTCATAAGTGTGGAATAACACTTTAAAAATGTTTAAAAAATCTTTTTTTTGTTGTTAGCATCTCTGTAGGGATATTTAAAAAAAATTCTGCTACACTATTATTATTGTTAAGGATAATAATCATCTGACAAGAGATAATTTTTAATATTGAGAGAATGTTATTTATTAAATATTTTTAACATTTTAAAAGTGTTATTTCACACTGATGATGGGAAAATTTTTAGAAGACGATACAAAAAAAAACATAAGTTACATTTTGAATATTGACATTACTATCATTATACTATAAAACCTCCTGAGCATAAACTTCAAAATTCGGATCACGTTTCCATATACACAACGACATAAATGATATACATATGTATGTAAATACTCGCCATGGACCATGATATATCTATGTACATATAGATATGTATATAGTTGTAGTGCTGTATATAGTAATCGAACACTCGGGAGAAAATTTAATTGTTTGCATTCTGGCGGACTATGTTGAAGAATGCACAAAGTGTACAATAAAAAAACTGCCTTTGTAAATGACAGACAACGCACTCAAAAATACTTAGAAAAAATAAAATCAAATTTTTAAATTTAAAATCATCACGAACAAAGTTGTATGCAACAACCAATAATAGTATTATATTGTATAATAGTAGTAGGTATTATATAAAAAGAAAAATCTAAACAACACAAAACGAACTAGAACAATTGTAAATATTAATTAAATATGAAAGGATGAAACCTGAAATGAAAGTCGTTTAATTTCCGTTTATCGAACAAATACTTTATATTAAGTGCATTTTTATTATAAACTATAGCATGACTCGACATATATCATAAATTCTTTAGTGTCCTCAAAATCTGTTTTCTTAACTTTTGAAGCCATCGTGGCGCAGCGACACAGTGTCGGACTGTAAGCGAGACGTGTGTGGGCCCCTCTCGGTGGAGTACATTACATTCATGACCTCGTTCTGGTAACAAGACAAAGCGGGGCGTGGAGGTCCGCCAGTCGAGACACAATGTCTCGAAATTGGATGGGGAACAGAGTGCCTTAATACTACGTTCAATCTGCCTACTCCGCTATGCAGCAAAAAGTGTAACGCTGACGACTAACGATGTAATCCTTAGTAGCAAAAACAATTGACTGCTATATACAAAAAATACTCACATAAATGTTTATAGTTAAAACTATAGTAATCCTATAGCAAATGCCTATAATAAAAAATCTATAACAACTTCGCGTGTTTTACTATTTTTAACTGGATATATTAATTTATCCTTTATCTAAAAGAAGAAAGGCACGGTGTTGAGTTCAGTAAACTTACACAACAAAAAATAAAAATGGTAAATTTGACAGCTGACAAAACATTGACAGCTGTCAATATATAAAAAAATGCACAAGCTAAGAGTAAATTGAAAATCTTTGCAATACTTTTATAAGAAAATTAGTTTTTAAGCCAATAAAGCTAAGAAAGCTTTAAGAAACTAAGATGTTACGAGATAGTTTGATTTCATTAGAGGAAGTGTCTCTTTTGCCGAAGGATAAACGACATTGTGCCTGGATTTCAAATTGGTTTATTTTCCAATGTGAGTTTGTTTTTATTTTAAAGACTGTACGTAGCTTAGTCTAGTCACCTTTTATCCTATCCTATATGCCTAAAATTTATGTAGCTAAGTTCCTACCGTAACTTTCACATATAAAAAAAAACTGATACAACATACAAATTTAAACGTTGTATACAATAAAGACAGGGAGGTACAGTGTTTGACTAACATGACAGTTGTAGGTTTGATTCTCACTCAGGGGAGTGAATAAAATATCAAAGACAAAACGGAGTGTTGAATTCTGCTACTCAAGACGCAACGTCTCAAAAGCGACGTATAAAGTATGATACTAGGTTCACACTAGGTTCTGTCATCTCTCATACAACACGGTTGCTATATGCGGAAAAAATATATAACATATTTTGTTAGTAATCTCAATTATTTAAAGAATGATGAGCCTAAATTTTATAGACAAAAAAAATACTATAGAGCTCACCTAAGCCAGGCGTTTAATATTTATTCAAATTTTACCGTCACAGGAACCATAAAACATAGCACAATAATGAAATAAAATGAAAGATTTAGTTCGAAACTGAAATTTATCCGCAATGCAGTTCAGTTGCAAACAGCGGCTGAAGTATCTTATAAGTTTAAGTAAACTTTCTTTAGAAAGCGGAATACAGTGCCGTTTCAAATATACATATAATAGCGGTTTATTTTATTATTTTGATACCAGTCGTGGATTCAATTTCCACTTATTTCCGCATTCGCATCGGTATGGAGGCATTATTCAATAAAAGGAATAAGGCCAAAATTAATTGATTAATATATACATACAAATACATTTTTAATATCGATATCGTGACGTTTCGCATTGGAATAATTTCTTATATCGCATTTATTTGAGTAATTTAAAACGTTTTCGAAATATCGTTTCAGCGTATTACGGTACAAGCCTAGCAAAGCCATTGAAAATGTTGACTGAAATTAAAACATTAAATTAAAACTGTGTTCGCTTGAAAATTCCCGTATATTTTATTTTGTTAGTTGTTATTTAAAAGAGGATAAAATTAACAATTTCGAACTTTGTGGGGTGGCCAAAGTCTTTCGCTACTTCATTTTAATTTTTACTATCCCTTTAAATGTAACATTTTTTTTTAGTTTCACGTTGTATCTCGCACATAGCAAGGTAGGCAGAGGGAACCTGAGAAACTAGTGTTAAGACTCTTAGATCACAACAGGTAACTTAACAGTGAGGAACCTCGATTTCTTTCTGTCTATCCTGCTAAATATGGGATATATCGTGAAGCTAAAAAATAAACAAATACTCTACTATCCATACATTTATATTTCACAGGCGTCATAGTTTATATAGGATCAGCTACAGTTACTTTCTGCGTATGGTCTCCGGAACATTCTGTATACGACTACGACAAGTTATTTAGAATTATGTACCTCTATGATCCACACGCGTGCGGATATAACTTGAGATCTTCAAAATCTATCAACAGTTTGAAATTAAGCAACAATACATTTGGCCTCAATATACTACCTATTGAATGGATGCCAGCTTTCGTCACCGTCTCGACCAAACTGTCTACTAAGACTAGAACGTACGGTATAAGACTTTTTCAAAGAAATTCTAATTTTAGTACTGAAAACATATAAAATTTACGAGCAATCGTTTTATAATAATTTTAACGTAGTTGGATAAGAACGTATAGCTTGCGTAGTGGTCAAAGCGCTTGGACGGTTTCCATGAGGCGCGGGTTGAAATCCCGCTAAGCTCAATTTTTTTATACGTTTATTCTAAAAAAAAACATTTTTCTTTTCCGCCAATCAACACGCAAACGGAAAATGTCGAACGTAATGTCCTGACATTGGGTTCTCTCTGCAGAATAAAACGTGAGACTAAAAAAATAAATCTATTGGATTTTGCATAAGAAATAACTTCGATTAGAAAAAGCAGATACGTAAAAATGTATTTATTATTGTCGAATGATTTTAGATATGTTCAACTAAGTGCTTACATCCATTTACTTTGGATGCTCACAGCAATTTTACTGAGAATCTCATTCATAACAAGATGGCGTATTCAAAAAATTCTTATCGCTGTCACCTTCTACAGTAGTGTATTCGTCATTATATTCGACGTTTCGATGGCCATAGTCTACATAGCCCACATTCAACAAAGCCTAACCAAAGGAATGATTCTTAGATATAGCGGATGGAGTGTTGAAGTGACAATAAAAAGATACAATGACTTTGGTGGGTGGTTAGCAATAGCAGCCAGTGCGTGTTGGTTGAGAGGAGGTGTAATTCTAGCTATAAATATATATTGCTGTCGAATCCTACGGTTGATAAGACGTAAAATAAAGAAACACGAAGTTAAAGAAAGACTTCTAGTTGGGGATAATGGGCCGATACCAGAACCGAAATACACAGAACCAAACGATGATAAAGTGTTATATTTTAGGGCTGGTGAATATAAGCCGTTTACAAGAAGGTCTTCAAATTCTAAATTTTTTTATTGATAGATGGGCCTGATGGGCTAAATATGTGTAACGACGTGGACTGTAATTTATTAATTTCTTTCTTTCTATTCCTTAAGTTGAAAAAAAAGATATTTTTTTTTATTGTGCTAATAATATACAATATGTAACTTAGTTTATTCTTAAAATAGTCGGTAATAAGACAAAACATTTATTTTATTTTGTTTTCACAAAGTTAAATGCCAATCAATGTCGCCAAAAATTTTGCCACTTCAAGACATTTATGCTAAGCCTTATTAAACGTCCAAAATAAATGGAATTCAAGAACTCGAGTCACTTTATCACAACTTCTAAGTAAAATGCGATACCCACAATTAATCACAGATATTACTTTCGGTAATGCGAAATGAAAAAAGGTTGTACTTTAAGAAATTCAATTTGAAGGAAGCAGGCATTAAGAAGAATTTTCATTATCACTCCTTCAAGGGGACACCCATTAATTTTGGAATTGCGTAATCAAAGCTGGAAAAACTTGAGAGCTGATAATCGAATTTAAACATTGTCGCTTTTTTGTTTACGGCATATGCCGTATAAAGCAGGATAGGCTGAAGGAACTTAGTGTTAAGACACTCCGTTCCTAATTGCTTGTTAAGTATCTCAAGGCCGCGCATTGTCTTATTACCACAGCGAGAAAATGAAAATAACTCATTCCCACGATTGAGAATCGAACCCGCAACGATTGCGCTTACTGTGAGACGTTGTCCTACCGAATGATTTAATAAAAAAACTAGAGAATGATTTTATAAAATTTTTCATGACCGACTTGAAATTGTTGTTCGCTTATTCTAAATTCCGCATTAACAAGGTTAAGTACTCGAGAATTGACATTTAATTGATTGGAAATGCCTTCAATGGCCGTCAACGATGAGCTCCCTTAGGATTTGGAGTATTGTCGTCATACTTTATCAAAGTAAGTTTAATCTTGTTTGATAACTAAGGATTGTATTAAATGTAGCTATTGTATTCTAGTTTTTAGTTTGTTTGGCGTTTTGAAGGTTTTAGGTTTAATTTTAGTGTTAATTCATAAAACAGATCTAGCCTATCTAAAACACAGATTTTCATGTCACATTTTTCAGACGATTTAATATATTCCAAAAGTGTGAAAAATACGTTTCTTTACTAAATGTCGAATACATTGGCGGTTTTGCGAAAAAACACCAAGTTTCAGTACTAACTTTAGTGATCTCTTTGTTGAAAGCTTCTATCTCTACTTTTATCTCTTTTTATAATATAATATAATAAAAAAAAAACACTTTACAGCATTAATTTGCATACTAATAAGTTATTGGACGCTCAGCTGTCGCTTCGTGCCAGACAGTTCAGAGCTTCAAGAAATAACCTTAATGAAACTTCTATACTTATACGATCCTGAAGCTTGTGGCCGATTGTATTTCTATAATTTTACTGTAAGCTTTAATACTGAATACCGATCTGCTATCATATGGCCTGTCAAGAATAAAGTGGCGTCTAAGTTTCGTCAGTAAGTCCTTATTTTAGTCTTCTTTTGCTAACATTCTATGAGACAAAGCAGAACGGGCACTATGCGGTGTAAAACACTGAAATACATAGTCCTTGAGGAGTATGGGGGAGTACAGTATAAATTGGCATACTATTAGGCAAGCACGTCACATATTAAAGGTAACCAACAAAAATTTATTATTGAGAAAGGTATAAAATAAAATAATCTAAAATCTATGTATGGTAATATTTAAACTACAAATATTTTTTTATTCTTTTAGTAAAATTCAACTTTGGGTATGCCTTCATGTGGTATGGTTTCTCTTTGGTATTGCCAACTTGACTCACGGAAGGAGACCTTGCGGCTATTATGCAACTCTGGTGCCATTTACTATAGCGGGCGTGACAATTTTATTGGTCGATTTGATATATTTAGGTCTATTTATAAATGATCTTGAAAATACTAAAAATGAAAGTAAGTAAAGAACTCTTATACTCTTTTCTCTCTTACTACTCTTCTTTTGCATTCTTAGGTCAACATTAAAAAACTATTAAAAATTCATTTTTATATATCAATAAAATTTTATTTACTTTATAATAATTTGAGTTAGTCGTGGCATAATGGCAAAGTGTGTAACTTTAAAAGCGATGATGGCGAGTTCAATTACCTTACCTATTTAATGTTCTCCTTCTGGTAACAAGACAAATCACAGCGTTGAGGCCCGCCACTCAACACGCTGTTGAGCTAAAAGTAAATAACGTGTCTTCCCTCTGTTCATCATGCAATATGTGTGATAAAGCGTAAAACTAAAAAAAACCAACTAAACCAGTATTCTTAGTCCAATAGAAATTACCACCAGCTATATTCAAATATGCTCGTTTCTATCTATTCTTTTGCAATATCACACCTCACTGGAAAGTTTATCATATACAAATGAGGATGAATTTCAAGCACATTCAATCCTTTCATCATCATCATCATCATCATCATCAGCCTGTCCTAGTCCACTGCTGGACATAGGCCTCTCCAATGGCACGCCACTGTGCTCTATCTTGAGCTCTTCGCATCCAGCCGATGCCAGCCACTTTGCGAATATCGTCACTCCATCTAGCTGGAGGACGTCCCACACTACGCTTGCCGAGGCGTGGTCTCCACTCTAAATCATTCAATCCTTTACCACATGGTAAAAAACTGCCTAATAAATGCCTTCAAGCTGTGGTGACATGGGCTAAACTAGATATAATCCAATATGATGGAAGTCTTGATCGGTTTACCCTATTAACTAAGCGTTGGAAGGTTTATAGCCAAATATCGATTAAATTTCCAAGTTTAGAGGATTTGCACCTTACTAGAAATAATATTACATTCAAGGAAATGAAATATTTTCCCTCTGCCTGCATCTAGCTATGTGGAGGATACACAAGGATTCGATTCTTTTTGAGTTCGGCCATTCTATACATAATGTTAATGTAACGGAATGTATTAACACTAGGGCCCCTAGGTACTAGATACAACGTGAAGTTTAAAGTGTCATTCACACACTAAGAAAATAAGAAAAGTAAAATATTTAGAAACATATAATAAATTTTATGTAGCAGAACTTGAACCCGCACTTCTTAGAAAGTATTGAATTTTTCAAACTCCAAACTTATCTAGATGTAATTTATTTCTTCCATTATTACTTTTAATCTAATTAAATTTAAAATAATTTGACCAACTTGACCGACCGGCCTGTCAATTGCGTAGGTACTTATATTATGCCCCTTCATAAATGCGTAGTACACGAATATCAAAAACTACTGAACCAATTTTGGTAAAACTTGAATTACTCTCTTAATTGGAATATACTATAATAAATTTAAATAAAAAAGAGAAATTTAGAGAAAAAAAGTACAAACATGCATACTCTTACATGATGAAATAGATCAACGTATTATTCAAAAATTTTCCCATTCCCACAATATCACATACGTACATACAGGGCATACTGATATCCTTCGTTTTTAAAGTCTGTTAAAACACACGATAAAAATATATCAAATACCACAAAAACATCAAAAATTATCACATAAAAATTGATTCAATAAAGGAAAAAGGTTTACAAAACGGCAAAGAAAACTCAATTTTTGATAAAAGCTATTAATAAGGGCCTGGCCGACTGGTAGATTTTAACATATTAGTAATTTTCCTCGGCTGCCCTCCAAGGGACGGAAGGGACGATATTAGATCGAGCACCCGGAATAACTAAGTATTTAATGGATATTTTATACTCAGATGGCCAAAAATTTGGGATTCTAACTGATTCTATATGTAGTTAGCGTACGCTTCTCGATTATATGAAATTTAATTAAACGTTAACTTAAATTAAATGCGTGGTAGGGTGATATGTTTTTTATTTGCTTAATGTAATAACATTTTGGGATTTGTATTTAGTATTATTTGGTTCTCATGTTGTGTAATTTAATTATCCATGTACCACGGCGCAGTGGGCAGCATTTGATTAAAAATACGACGTTTGTGAGACTGACACACTGTCCATTTACTTGTCTATCCATTCTGCAAGATGCAGAAAGTGCGTAAATTATTATAACATACCGGTAATTCATAGGATTACGTTGTAACATTAAGTTATGAGGACAACGAGCTATCTTGTATTACATTTTATTAGATTTTTTTTTGGTTTTTTTTCTTCAAATTTTATCCCGTATGTAGCAGATAGAGAATAAAAACCCATTTCTAGAGCTCTCCGTTACCATCTTTCTGTCTAATTTAGAGACATTGAATGTTTACTGTCGCCGTAAGACTAAATTTCGTCTCCTAGAACCGGGAAAAAAATATAATTTGTTCCACAAAGTAGAGATCGAATCAACAACCTTCGTGTTTTCAGCCAAACACTGTCCCGCTGTGCCACAGTGGACTGTACTTACATTTAATTAGATTTCGTTTGAATTAAACAATGCTAATGATCATACAAATCTCAATTTTTATAAAATATTTTTTCCTAGTTGCAATTACTCAATATATAAACACCGATAAGAACAACGTTAAAAGAATGAGTAAACCGTTTCCCTACAATTCAGAAGATCAAGACGACACAAGCTGGATAGCCCTTTTATTCGCATATGGCAGTTGTAGAGGCATAGTTCAATGGTTTATAAACTTTTGGCTGGTGAAAGATAACTATTATGCTGGGCTTAGTAACTATCGTTAGTATAATTTTTTCATATACTTACATATATATATTTTTTGTCTTAATTATTTTTCTTTCATGTCTGGTAGACTGAGCTGCTGCTGCCACTCCGTACGAGATTCTCCGCACGCAGTGTCTCGAATTCGGGCGGGAAGCGGAAAGCGGAGTGTCTTAAACTAACTTGTAAACTAAACTTTGCCCGTGTATTCTATGCCAAATAGGATTATCATGGTGTCGTAATAGGCGACTAAAGCACATATAAGAGAGTCACGTCTACAGTAATGGTAACACGCATGGGCATGTTCGATCAGATTATTACCCCCGGCATTTAAAACCGGCGTTGAGTAGTGGTACTACTCCAGGAGGGTACCAGCAGAGGGTAAGGCAAACGAAGCATACGCTCCACGGTAACCCCCACTACGCTTAACGTGGACTTTTGTAACATCAGCGATTCATCAGGGATTCCAATCTGAATGCCGTCCACCATCAAAGGAGACGGCGGCCCATTTGCTTTTCTTCTGATGACCTTCCGATGATATTTGTTGCATACCCAATGATCTCTAGGTCTGTAAAAGGCTTTCGACATCTGTAAAAGGCTTGACACATTGACTTTGTTCAGAGATGTCTCCTCGCTATGCGTTCTCTACCGAATTCATCATATGGAGTGTTCTAGAGAACTATCTTGCCTGTTACCTGCCGCCAAGTTTTCAAACCGCACAGTACATCACAAGCTCAAGTACCATCCACACCATCTAGATTCCTGGCGCTCCACTACTGCGCGGTTTCATAGAAATTTCCTTCCACACGCCACGCAACTGTACAATGGCCTACCTGCAGTGTTTACAGGTCGATACGACCTGGGTGTCATCAAAAAACACATCTATCTCCACTTTACAGATCGACAATGCACCTGTATCTATTTCTTCTGGTGTTACGTAGGGTTGTGGGCGGCGTTGATCACTTACCATCAGGTGACCCGTACGCTAATTTGCCTTGTCTTTTTCCATAAAAAAACTAAGTTATCCCTGCTTAGTTTAAAACACTTTATCCTGCACCGTACTACTCTACCGGAGGTAGGAAAATTTTAAATATTTAATTACCTTGAGTGCGAATCGAACCCACAACCTGTCACGATTACAGACGCACGTTTGTGCCCCTGCGTTACGACTGACCTATTTAGATATACATATATAAAAATAAAGTTTTAATTAAAATATTATAACATTTTACATGGAACTATTATATTTAAAAATTTCAGATCGTCTTCAAAAAGAACTTTCATCACGGCATCTATCAAACGTGTAATTAAAGTTATATTTTGTTGTCAACGAATAAATAACACTGTGCTTTTCTAATAAGTGTAATTTTCTTTTCTTCATCATTATACAACATAAGACATACTTAAGTATACTTACTTTTAGGATTCCATACCTCAAAAAGTAAAAGCGAAAACTTTATAGGATAATTTTGCTCTCCGTCGTCAAGACTATGTATGTAAATAGGCTGAAAGTAATATTATATATTTAGGTCTATGGTTCCTTGAAGCACAGAAAAAATCAAGCGTCAAAAATCAAATCAAACGAGCAAAGATCAATCAAATCAAAAGATATGAGCGTCTATGCATCATTATTACTACCGACCTACGCTTATGAAGTTTGGCATTAAGTGAGATCTTACAATACAGATAAAGGAAATGATCCGAAAAATAAAAATTTTTAGGGAATTAAAAAATACATCACAAACTTTTTTTTGGTTTGGGCACGTTGTTGGAACGAATGAGTGATGAAAGAATGGCAAAAAAGATTTATGATGGAAAAGTGAGTGGTAAGAGAGGTAGGGGGAGACCTCGGTTGACCTTCGAAAACAAAGTATCAAAGATACTGGAGGAAGGTCACGTACAAAGCATGAGGACTCTACTCTTTAACGTACACGTTAAATCTGCTAATTTCACATTCCTAAAACTTTCTGATTTAAATTAAATGTTGTTATTCAATCAGCATTTACAATATTATATTATATACAAGTTAAATTTAACGGTTATTATACCCGTGTTCATTACAGTATTGTAAACACACTAACAATCAATGGAAAGCAATCAAAATCGAAAACCTTACGGCAGATTCAGTGAAAATTACTCCCGTCGGGTCGTTCGTGTAATGAGAATTTTGAACTACCCTCTATGTAGTAATTATGCTCTTAATTGGTATTGAGTTTGTCGGACAGCTTGTTGATAGCGTATGAAACATTGTCGTGTTAATTTAGGTTTTTTTTACTTTGTTCATTGCCTATATTATATAGGCAGAAATGATCAAAGGTGAAGTCAGTTTATATTCTACAATATGAGCAAAATACACATAATAAAACATAACTTCTTCAAAATATTATTGATAAGCCATGAACATCTTTTATTCCAATATATATTATTGATATATATTGAAACAAGAGATATTTATGGCTTACTAACATGAAAAAATTTCCCCTAAGCTAATATAGAATCATTTTTAGGTTTCCGTACCTCTTAAGAAAAAAAGGAACCCTCATAAGATCATTTTGTTGTCGGTCCGTCCATCTGTCCGTCTGTCTATCTGTCTGTTTGACTGTCGAGAGCCTTTATCTCAGGAACGCTTGGAGATATCGAGTTGAAATTCAATGAGTTTGAATCTATGGTCTATGGTCCATTGATTTTTAAAAAAATCGTATTTCTACATTTACTTAAAAAAGATATGGCCGTTTTTATTGCAAAAAACGCGTATTTCATGCGCTATAAAGGGAGTCAAAATGTAATGGGGTACTTCCGGTTAACCTAGAATTATGAAATTTGGCAGCTAACATATACGGGTAGTACTAGTTCAGGAAAAATCTGAAAACTATACATTTGTAGCTAAATCCTAAAAAATAATAGCCATAAAAATTTTGGTATTAAAGCCGCTAGTTCAGATGAGGCAATGTTTCCAATTTTTGTACGGAACCCTTGGGGTTAGTAAGCCCAACTCACGTTTGTCCGGTATTTTATATATATANTATATATATATATATTTCTTGTACAATTGGTCCTGAACTTATGTCCGGCAGTGTATATAATTTTATTTACTGCAAACTGATCATAATCCTTATTGCCTTGTTATTCAAAAATCGGGTGCTTTTGAAGAAAAATAATAATTAAAACTAGTTTTACCCGCGTGTACAAATGTAAATGCCGTAGAGATGGAAATGACACATTTACAGGGAGTTAAAACAATGATTAACCGTTTCTCGATCGATAAATGGAATATCTAAAACAAAGAAAAATTGAAACAGTAATCTTAGGAAATTAGTGCGTTTGACCAAATAAATTCAACTTTATAATATTTCTATAGATATAACTTTTCACATTAGTTATTGAAACTATTTTTTTTTTGCAACTTATATTAAAATTGATTTGTTGTAAACGTATAGGTACATAGGTACACAGGAAGTATCTTAACACTAGATTCCCAGGTTCCCTCCGCCTACCCTGGTATGCACGAGATACCGGGAACCTACAGTTATGAAGTTTGGCAAGAAGTGTGTACACTTTAATTCTATATTCTTATAATCAAATACCAAACGAATTATTTTAATTTACTTTATATGTTGCTAAAAAAACTGATTATTATCTTAATATAGATTTTTTCTTAATACAAAATAAAATACACATAGCTACGCACTGTATCCCGCATAGAGCAGGATAAGGGAATTTAGTGTTAAGCCTTTTCGAAACATTGCGTGTTGATTGACGGAAGGCAACGTTGCGCTTTGTCTTCTTACCAGAGACCGTAGTAGTAGTAGTAGTAGTAGTACAGTAACAATAATAAAAAAATCCCAGTAATTTTAATTAAACCTCAAATCTCATCATAACGCTGGAATACAACTGCAATAAAATTCGCAATGCAGGTAATATTTATCTTTGCTTATCATTAACTTGTAAGTAGATTCTCCATTTATTGTATGAACACCACTAAATAAAGTTGAAACGAAAATGAATCAAATTTTATCATTTATACTTAAAAAGTGAAAAAATATGATGTTTCACCAGTACCAAATTAATTGCATTAAGCTATGTCTTAGTATTCTGTATAAAAAAGACAGAGTGCGGCGTTGCATTCCGCCAATCAACACGCAATGTCAAACTCGAGCGGATAGCGCAGAACGGAGTGTCTTACAAATTGAGTTCTGTTACTGGCACAAAAACAAACTTATGCAATATCAATCTAATGCCTTCCTGATGTATTATTTTAATAGCTTCCTTCTGCGGCTTCACCTCCGTGTTCAAATATAACTCCACCTAAATTCTAAGTCAACGCAACATTCTAGTTTTAAGCCCGTGCTTCAAGGAACCATATACCTGAATATTAAATTTTAATATGTATATAAGAATATTAAATTTCGTATTAAATTCAGCTTGACTTTGCACTTCGTTCTTGCTGTTTTAATATTAATTTTCTTTGAAATATGTTTCAATTATACCATTTTGTATTAGTGATTGATATATGTATCAATCATTAAAATATAAGTATGGATTTTAAAAATGAAAATATAATTTGCACCACGTAAAGTAGTACCACTAAAAGCTTTGTGTTAAGCATGAATAATGAGACGGCGCCTCGTTTTCAATGAAGTCGTTATCTTGAATGTTCAAGCGATTAATAATGCATATATATCATAATGATACTATTGATTTCTTATAATAGAAGGTACACTATAAAGCTAATGTAGATTTCCAAAAATAACATTTGTTAGCGTATTTAGTATTTAAGAACTTTTATTTTAATTAAACTATTAGCTTTAGCAAAAGCGCGGCGTTGAGTTCCACCACTCAACGTGCCTACAACGTGCCAACCTACTTACGTGAGTTGCGTTGCGTTTACAACGCAACTCACGTAAGTAGGAAACGGAGTGTCTTAACACTATGCTCTCTTTCTGTGTGCGGGATACAGCGTGAAGCTGATTCTAATTTAAGTAGGTTTATAAAATTTCGAAAATTATACTATAAGTTAAAAATAAGAATCACAAGAGACAATATCAAATACAAATGAAATGAAATAAGAAAATAATATATATAAATGAATTAAATTAAAATATTCTCTTTATAAATAAAAGATACGATATATTTGTTTGTGTTTTTACAATTTCAATGTTTGTGCGGCATACAAATATCATTATTGATTTATACTACATGTCAACTTGACAACGACAACGACCGCTTTTCAGGCTAAACGATTTCGATATTTTATTTTACAATACAGGTGGTATTGTAAAATAAAATATTGTGAAATACAAAATATAAATGCGGTAAAGTTCCTCTTTTATTTAGTATTTATTATGTTTTTTTTTACAAGTGAAGATATTTTCTGTAATAATAAAAAATAGTTTTTAAAAAATATTTTAGATATACTCGTATCCATTCTCCTGAATAAGTTTACATTCAAACGCTGTGCCGCTTCACCACGACAGATAAAAACCTTTATATTAAGTAGATATTAGTAAACATAAAAAAATATATTTCCCCAAAAGGTTATTTCTTCAAATTGGTAAACGGAAATCACTCAATCCTGACAAGCTTTATGCTTACTTAGACGGAAATAACTTTCATCCTGGCGATTTAGATGAGATAAAAGAAAAATGTGAATCGAATATGTGCTTAGTGATTCGTTGAAAGTGGTATTTGTATACTTTCTCTTATTACGTGCCAAAAATATTTATATTTTAACATGTAATTTTAACATCGCTTCATATAAATCTTTCGAAAATAAATAAAATACATATTTATGTTGCATTTATAGCTACAGAGTGCTAAATTATACATTTTGCGTAGCTAGTTTTTAGTTAATATATTAAGCTGTTTAGCTTCATTCTCTTTCCGTTTAACTAATTATGCAAAGGGAACCTAGTGGTAACATAATCCGTTCTGAAATGAGATGAATGAAAAAAAATTAAATGTCCTTTAATATATTTTGCCTACCTGAGCAATATAATAAAATTAAAGTACGAAATTTAATAAATCAAAGGCCGAGGCCGTCACGGCGCAGAGGCACAAGCCTGCAACTGTAACAGCGACTGTTGTGAGTGTGATTCCCACTCGGAGGATCAAATACTTATTTTTTTAATTTCCTCGCTCTCGTTACAAGGAAAAATGCTCAGTTGACTCAAGACGCAATGCCTCAAGAAGTCATCGGATAGCGGCAACGGAAGTGTCTTAATGGAAAACGAAGTGTCTTAGCACCAGATACCCAAATCCCTTGCTTTCCCTGCTATGTACGGGATACAGTATGAAGCTAAAAAAAATTCACTTAATTAATTCAAATATGATTATTATTATTATTATTTTATTTACTCGATCGGATCGATACTGAACCATTTCGTTTACAGCCACACTTTGTCCCACTGCGCCACGACGCCACTTCTACGACGATTTCAATATAATAACATTTCAGTACTATGTGTACATTTGATTACATACAACGTCCCAGCCTTCATATATTTAGAGAAAGGAGTTATAAAAGTAAACTGTAAAAATATTTCAGATTTCTCTACACAAGAATCTCGGATATCAATAAGTCCTTCATAAAAGAACAATTCGACTGACAACTCTGACATTACTGTAAGAATAGCGCTAGTTATTTTCAGAACGAGAAATGTTTTTATATTCCAGGAAATACGTTTACAGATACAGAGTATTTTTGTCATTACCACTTTAAATGAAACCCATGCTTTTAACTACTCTATAAAAACCTAATACAATTAAAACAAAAGAGATTTTTCCAAAAATGAAAAAGTGTTTTTTTTAAACAAAATAAGTAATAAAATTATCGTTGTAAAATAAAACGCAATTTGTCAATAATGACGCACACTGACACAAAACTTTCAAAGCGATAACGCCGCACACGCCTCATTCGCGAAAACGTGTCGTAGGTAATGGCGACGATGTTGAATTGCGTAAAATAGAACAAGAGATAACCCTTTCTCGTTCTGGTATGTTCTTTGAGAAGGAAAAGTGGCAGATCGGCAACGCTTAGTAGTATTTTTGTAGTAGTAGGTGTTCACGTTATTGGTATCTATTCGTAGCTGCGTCACATGAAATACATCAAAAAATATTACGTCTAAACTATTCAGGTATCTTGATTAATTTCTTTAGTTATGGGTTTGAAATATTTTTCTTTATATGCTGCTCCCGTAAAAGGAGCGCAGTCGCTTCTACCATGTATATATTTTCTAAACCAGAAAAATCTATTTATTTTTTTATAGTTTCACGCTGTATCCCGCATATAGCAGGGATGAAACTTCTCATCGGATCGGATTAGTATCAAGACAATTCGTTACCCACTTCAGAGCTACAGAGCGAGGAAATAAAAATAATTGCCCCGAATGTTGGTCCGATTCCTACAATAGAACCCACAAATGAAAATAAAACCTCTATGTTTACACACGACACGACGCACAGTGGGACTCTCCCATACAAGTGCATCTCATTAATGTTCGTAACGAAATTCATAATTTCAATGTTCTGTTAATTGTTTAATATAGAATAGACTAACTTATCTAAAGAATACAATTTTTGTTTTTCATTGCAGTTTATTAAAGTATTTAAAATTACCTTTACACAATATACTTCGATGTTTCCCTATTCTAATGTGATAGTTAAACGTTGGTTTTTTCTTGACTTTCTGTAGTAATTATATTAATATTATACATTTTTTTAAAGCTTATTCTATATCTCTTCTTTAACAAAATAAAATTAGTTTTTAAGAAATAAACATTACAAAAGGTACATCATGGTTTGCATCATGCCAGGAATTGTTCCCGATCAGCTACGAGTCAAGATGTCTTTCACATTTTACAGTATACCTCTGACCCTTATATTTCAAGCTTCAGCATACCAAGTGTAACTATATCTAAAGAACTTCTGCAAGTCATAGAATAAATTCTTTATTTACGTCACTATAATTATTAATATTCATTTTATATTACATGTGATACATGTACTTTTTTATTTATATCTAGGATATAATAATTTTATACTATTTATCTATGACGATTTCTACCTTTGATTTTATTTCGTTAAATAACTCATGAATGTTTGTTTTATTTCATTGATAGCAAATATACAAGGAAGTAGAATTGGAAGTATCAGCACCATTTTAAGTAAAACCACAGTTTTAAAACTCTATAAAAGCCTAATACAATTTTTAAAAGAAATCCTTAAAATAAAAAAAATATTTTTTAAACAAAATAAATAATAAAATTATTAAAATAAATAATAAAATTGTAATATAAAACGCCATTTGCCAAGAACAACGCACGCATACAAACCTGTCAAAGGGAAACCGCCGCATACGCCTCCCTCCGAAATCGAGTCGTGCAACACCATCGAGTTGCGGCAAAGTTCAAAGTTATTTAACCTTTAGTAGTATTTTTGTAGGAAGTGTTTACGTTATTGCTATTTATGGGTAACTGCGTCACACGAAATACACGAAAGTATGGATAAACATCGTGAAATGAAAAAAAATCCTAGGTCTAAACTGTTGAGGTATCTTGATTAATTTCTTTAGGTATGAGTTTAAAATATTTACCCTATATGCTGTTCCCGTAAAAGAAGCGCTGACACTTCCACCATGTATTCTAGTATATAAACATACGTAAAATTTCAACACAAATAAATAAGTTACAGATTTATGAGATGAAGCACATCGTTTGGTCCTCGTCGACAAACTATAATATTAGACAACAAATAATAATTATATAAAGTAATTACATAGAAAGGGTTCTACAATTTATTATTATTCTTCTTTTATTAATTATTTTTGGCAAAATTAATAAATATTATTCCATTCCATTAATCTTAAACGATAACAAAAGTCCAGTACAGCCATTTGTGGGCTCAATCCATTAACGCCAAGAGAAAGTAAACAAACAAAATAGGGCTGATGCACTTAAACAATAAGGAAAAAGATCGATTTTAATAGGCGTTCCCACTTCAGCTTATAAATAAAATTATAAAAAAAGTGTAGAGTAAATATTTTTTGTTGAAAGTGAACTTTAGTTTTTTTTGGTTTCATAATTTTAGTTGTATTTAATAGTGTCATAACTTTTAGTTCAGGTATATTTTTTTGCATGTTTAAGATAAATCTTTTGAACAAAATGTTGTTAAACAATTTCTATACTTTTATATAAAAGAAATCTAAAATTAAAAATGAAAGCTTATGCTGTATAAAACAAGATAATTTTCTACAAACTGCACAGTGGTTTTTATGCATTTTTCATTAATAGACGAAGTATTTTTGAGTTTACACCACATTTATGCTTAAGAATAGCACATTGTTAGACATAGAAAGCGGTTAACATTTAAAAAAAAAAAAAAAAACAATATAAAAACACACATTGTCGGCAAAAGATTCTACGTAATTGCAGTAGGTGATATGTATCACCTAATAACAATACTTCACACGAGTTTCCTTCCAATAAGGGCCATTTCATACAAGCAACTGCTCCCAAATTGACACAATTGCTTTTATATACATAGATGACTATATCTACCATTTTTTACACTAGTTTGCTAGCAATATGCATATTATATCACCTTAGTTTAAGCCGACGAAGCCGCAATCGGAAAACTAGTTATAGTACCTATAGAAAGTAGTAAATAATATAATACAATAATTAATTTGGTTTAAAATTATTAGTCCCCTATCAAAATTTCGCCATATTGACATGGTTATTTATCAAAAATAACTGAAAAGTAAGTAATTAGGCATAATTAAGAAAAGCACTTCAGTTCATTCATATACACTAGTATATCTTAATACTAAATGTAAATAAACAAAATTAACATAATTATTGTATCGAGAAATTTATTATCAATGTTGATCAGATATGGCTTCAATATATAAATAATTTTAATAAAATAAAACAATCATAAGTCCATTTTAAGGTCCAAAAACATATAGAGGAGCACGATCGCGGAGCTGCAGTCTTGCTGTATACTTCATATTCTGAATATCATTCTCTGTCACAAACTCAATCCTTTGCAGTTGACCGTTAGGTAAAAGAACGTAGTACGCTCCAACACTCTTTTGCACTTCAATAGGACCATCAAGCTTTTCTGGTGCAGGACTATCAGTAGTTGGAGCATCTGTCGATGGAGGTCCATATGAGTTGTCAGGAACTCCGTAGGTGCTGTCTGGAACGCCATAACTTGTCGCTGGTGGAGTTTGTTCCTGAGGAAGAGTAAAGGCTTGGCCTGCAGGCTTCCATCCCGAAGGTAGATACGGTCCACTTAGGTCAGGTGGTCCGTAAGTGTCACTTGGGGCCATAGTCGTCTCTTGTGGTAAAGTAAACGCTTGTCCTGCTGGCCTCCAACCAGATGGAGGATAGGGCCCAGATTCCGTTGTAGCTTCTGTCGGTGATTCAGTTGTGGTTGGTGCTAGTTCCAGGCGTTGAGACCTAAACCTCGCTGGTCTGAAACGAGGTAGCTCAGCCATTACACTCGCTACACAACAAATTACGACAAAAAGCTTCATATTTGATTTTTTGGTAGAACTGACTAGTTCACTCTTTAACAGAAAACTGATGCCTGCTTAATGAGAGCTGGTAAATTTATACTGATACGTTAGTTTAATTGCTCTTTGTATATCATAAATGGTTCGAATATAAGGTTGTTAGGAGGATAGATTAATAAGAATATCGATACGCTGGCAACGTATTAGGTGACTGACAATGACCCCACTGACGTCATCGTCATTGGGAACAACTGGGCGAGTTGACTATATGACAATGAATAGTCAACTTAGTTACACATTATGATGTTTTAATAAAATTGACTTATTTAATTTCGACCTAGTCAGTATGAATGAGGAAATTATTGACCAGACAAATTTGAATTTTAAACAGCAACGATGGTACAAGAATAAGGCTAACTTACAGAGCCAAAATAGCTATCAGCCATATTATCGGCTACTTAATCATTCCTACTTTAAAATACTGAACTTGTCCCTATTTATATGTGTATCAAAAGATAATATAATAGAATATTTGTAAGTCTTATAAGCACCCTAAAATTCATTTAACATGACTTTGCACGCATGTGTTTGAAATTCTATATAGATTTTTTTTGCTTCACGAAACTGTTCCTCACTTCTCCCAATTATCAAAACATTGCATGTTGAGTGACGAATCTCATCGATGCGCTGTCCTCGAGACGTCTATTAACTCTAAATAATCTACTCCCCTAAATGGGAATCGAACCCAAAACCACTGCGTTGATAATCAGGCGCTGCCCCAACAATATAAATACTATTTACTTTACGTCACAGAACATCATTACCAAACTCATCGTTGCGGTAAAAACATTATAAATGAAAGGCGCGTCGCCGATCACAATGCCGGACGTGATTTACATAAGAAACGCCCGAACGCTATGGGCACGTTCTGTGATTAAGGTCGAATCAACGCTACGTTTTTCTCTTTGTAAAAATACATTTTTCAAATTGTTGTAATAATTTTTTGACGAAAAATATTGTATTGAAATCTGTATATTATTTGAGTTAAGCCTTGTAAATATTTTTGTAATTACTTTTTTATTAACACTTAATCAAGACGTAAACGAGGAAAAATAGTAACAAATCATTTTTCTATAAATCTATTATTTAATAAAATATAAAACTATTCCGTTACCGAGTGCCTGAAAGACAACGCACAGATGAAACCACTGGATTTAGAAAATTTTAATGTAGATATGTAAGGGAGTGTTCGAGAAGAGATTAAGAGAGCATTACCCAAAATTCCCATGGGAACGGGACGAGATTTTCCATTTGACGTCTTGAAGTCCACGCAAACAAAGCTGCAGGCGATAACTAGTTAATCGATCATTTGTTTTTTTATAATATGTTCCATCTCACAACTCTTTTTCGTTTTCGCTTTAAATAATTGAATTAAATGAGCGAAACATGGGTATTACAGAAGAAGAATGGAAGAAAGGTGAATGCTGTGGAGATGCAATCCCTTCGTGGGTTTTATGGAGTTAGCTCAGCTGATCGAATCCGCAATGAATAGATACACAGAATGGCAGAACATGCTCAGCTGGTTTGGGCACGTCGAAAGAATGAGTGATGAAAGAAATAAAGATGAAATGAGAAGATGAAATGAAAAAAAAAGTTATGATGAAAAAAATATCGGTAAAAGAGGTAGAAGGGGACCTCGGTTGGCCTTTGAAAACTCAGTATTAAAGATACTGAAGAATAGTCACGTAAAAATCATGAGGATCCCCCGGAGGGCATGTATGAAGAGGTTTATGACAGTGGACGAGGTAAAAGAGGTAAGAAGAAACCGTAGCGTTTGGCGCTCTGTTCTCTCGGACTATCCCGCTAGGGGTATCCCTGTGGATGAAGCTAAGTAAGTAAGTTAGTAACTATTTATTTACTTGAATGGGATTGAGCCCATAACCATCGCGTTAACAGTCAGACTTTGTCCTAATTCTTCTTATCAAAACTATTACCATACAGTAGATTTTATATATATAGCTTTACAGTGTACCCCGCATATAGCAGGATAGGCAGAGGGAACCGTGGGAAACGTAGCATTAAGACACTTTCGTTCTCCACTTTCCACCGAATTCTCAAGATATTACGTGTTAAATCGCAGGATTCATCGCCGCTTTGCCTTGTTACCAGAGCATAAATGTTTCATTCCTCCGAGTGGAACTCGAACTTACAACTGTCAGGTTTACAGTCGCAAGTCGCACTTATGCTCCTACGCCACGACAGCCTCGCGTATCTATACCTATATCTAATATGGCAGAATACAATATTAACACTATTAATAATTTAATAATAGTAGATTCTTATTCATCTACATAAAGTATCATACCCTATTTATACATACATTTTGTAAACTTAACATTTGTTAAATTTCCACCCTTTTATACTAAATGTGATAATATCAAAGTCACAGATCATTAAGCCGTCAGTTGTATGAAATCCAATTTAATAAATGACGAACTCAATACGCTTTGTGGGAACATATCTCATAGGAGAAAATTAAAAAATCCAGCTTCATATGTCCTTTGCAGTACAGAAAGCTGAACTTACATTGCGAGGAGTAAGCTAACGTTCCTAAATACTTATACAAAAAATATTTATATAAAAAATGTTTTATGTTTATTTGTTATTATATAGACTGTTACACAATTAGTATCTAACATTTTACATACCTTAAATAATAAAATATAAGTAATTCCTAATATTAATTTCTGCTTAAATCTGTAAAAAAAGTTTGTAACTAGTCATTGCCCGTCCTGGTACTTTCTTTTCGTGGTACTTTACTTTGAAAATGGAAATACCTGTATTTTTCCATCCCTGTAAAAAGGCATAGACATATTTCAGCTTTCTAAGTAAATTAATTTCTGTGCCTAGTGTGGTGGCCATGGTTCAGTAAAGAAAATTATATATTTTAAATAATATGTTTAAGCTATAAATAGCATCAATAACGCGTGTAGTGGAAAACAATAAAAGATACTCACCGCTCCACAAAGACGACGTTCAATTTTTATCTGGAACAAAAATGACGGCAGATTAATTGAAGCAGTTCAAGTAAAAATATATTTTAGATAACAATTTTTTAGTTGTTGGCTTGTAAAATTGTAAAAACAAGATAATGAAATCTTTTCAGCTTCTAGATTGTCTCGCAAAACAGGCAGGCAGAGAAAACCTAGTGTCAAGGCACTACATTCTCCGTTTCCCTTTTGCATTCCAAAATGTTGATCAACGGAACTTAATGCTGTGCTTTGCCTTAATTTCACTCCGTTCCCCTAGAACCCACATCCATAACTTTTATTGTAATACGTCGTCACTATGGCTTCAAAGTAAAAAAAAAACATTTTAAAAAGTTTCTCTATTCTTAAACTAGTGCTAAAATGCTCCCTACTTTTTGACCAATTTTCAAGAAATTATTTAGTTACGGAACTCAACACTAACGTAACGGTAACGGCTTACTGTAGAAATAATTAAGATTTCTTTAATATTTTTTCAAAGATGATGAAGTGGATAGGATTATCGTAATTAGAGTTACTAGTTATCGGTAATTAAAATTTTTTTGTAAAGAAAAATACAATTTTTTTATAATAAAATCTTTTTAAGAAATTATCTAGTTACGTAGTAACTCAACCTTGCGCTTTTTTTTCTTAAGCTTAAATTTTTCAATATCTTCAATCCCTCCAGTGGGAATCGATCGTACAATTTATAGTGATATGCTGTCCCACCGTGCCACCACGGCCTCTTAATTATGTTTAACAAAAAAGTTTTTCAACAATATTTTCTGTTTAAACTTCTTTATAAGTCTTATCTAGGGCAAATTAAAAACTACAGGGTAACGGTTTACTGTAGGAATAATTAAGATTTTTTAATACTTTTTCAATGATGATGAAGTGGATAGGGTTATCGTAATTAGTTATAAGTTGCTGGTAATTAAGAATGAGAAAAATAAAATTTTATATAAAAAAATTGTAGCCCAATTTTTATAAACCTTTTTTTTTAAGTAAATAAAGTATTTACAGTCTAAAAGGCAGACGTAGAGATAACCAAGTATTGAAACACGCTGCTCTCCTTCAACCTACTTTAGTGACATTGCGTGCTTAGATGTTCCCCACCTTTCGCCCAATTTTCAAGAATTTTTTTATTCATGCAACCTTTTAGCAAAGCGTGGAAAAAAATTAAATATAGACTTTGCTCCAACCAGAGATCAAACCCACAACTTTCGCGTATTCGGCTGACTTCTGTAAGTACATCACAGTGTGTATGTCACAGTGTGTGAAGCTATATGGTTCACATTCTATCCAGCATAGCAAGGTAGGCAAAAGGAACTTTGTGTTAGCTACCCCGTTTCGTATGCACCGCCCAATTTTCAAAACACTGCGTATAGAGTGAACTCAAAGCCGCCGCGCTTTATCTTGTTACCAGAACGAGGAAATAGAAATGAAATATTAACCCGAGTAGGGATCGAACCGACAACCGTCGAGTTTACAATAAGATGCTGTACCGCAATGACTGAAATTAACATTTATACCTTGAATATTTTTAAGAAAATCATATTTAATGCCGAGTGAAAAATGAAGGGTCCTTTCAAAAGGAATACTGAAGTAAATTACTTGATTATATTCCACAACACGAAGTATTTTCAGGATTTTTTTAATTAGAAATCTAGCTGATTATAATTATATCTTTAGGACCTTTTATTATCTATAGTAACCTTAAAAATTGAACCTAAAAAATAGAAGTTTATTTGGTTGAACACAATAACTGTTAGTTTATTAAATAGATCTAAAATATTCTTTACCAGCTTTCTAACTATAAAAAACTTCCTACTAATACTATGAATGTGAAAGTTTATGAGTATTATAATATGAATGTCCATATGTTCCACTTTCAAGAAAAAAATTATATATTAGGATTAAACATAGTACTGCTACAATTCATGTAAATATTTTGTATAATTTAGCTATAATATAATAATGAGGCCAGTCGTGGCGCAGGGTCTCAAAGCGTAACTGTAAATCGACTGATTATGGGTTCATTCTCCACTCGGGGAGATGAAATATTTACTTAAATTTATATTTCCATTTCTTCGCTCTGGTGTCGAGGCATAGCGCGGCGTTGAGTTCTGCCACTCAACACGCAATGCCTCCAGAATTCGGCAAAAAGTGGGAAACGGAGTGTCTTAACACTAGATTCCCTCTGCCTACCCTGCTGTGTGCGGGATACAGCGTGAAGCTGATTTATTTTAATATAATAATGTTTAAGCGGGCATAGCCGAGTGTAGGTCACTAGCATTTTATCATTTTATAGTGTTATAGCACACTTAGGAAAGAAAAATATCATATAATAGTAAATACAATTGATTATTTTTAAAATATATATCTAAATTATTTGTGTTAAAACTTGTTTTAAAAAAAAGCTTTTAAGCAACAAAGTAAAATTTACGTTGAAAATAATCTACTGTACATATATGTATATAGAAATTGAGGCCATCGCCATGATGACCTCAATTACAGCGGCACAGCGTCTTTCGGTTAACGCGATGCTTATACGTTCGATTTCAGCAAAATGAAGTTCCATTACACAATACGCAAAGTCTTAAAATATCGCCAGAAAGGGAACGGAGTGTCTTAACACTGAGATCCCTCTGCTTACCATGCTACAGGTACGGGATACAACATGACGCTACTAAATATATCTGTCTGACAATACGCTGTGGTTATATGTTCAAAATTCTAAAAGTAAAGACCAGAGAAAAATGTCAATGCGTATGAAATGTAAATAAAAGAAACCCAAATCGATTTCGATCAACATGTTTTGGGTGGCAGAATCTAATAAAAATATTTTTAAATACGAAATTGCCGAGAGTTGAATCTACACCAATCGAGTTAAAGTTCAAAACTTGACAACGATGGATGAACAATTTTTATATTTTTTTTAATTTCAAACTGTATCTCGCATATAGCAGACTAGCGGCCCGCCTGCGGCTTCGCCCGCTTAAAATACATGATTGACAACTATAATGACTTCTAATATGATTTTTTATTACTTTAATCTGTAATATTCTAATATACTTTTTTTACTACATTATCGTAATTTCTATAAGAATTTTTGATTGATTTGAATTAAAAAATAAGACCAATGTTGATATTTGATATTTATAAAATATACAGAAAGATAATTATTAATTAAACGTATATATTTTTGTAACATTACGTTCTTTTTATGTTATGTACGTCTTATGATAATGCTGATGTCAGTGAATAATTTAATTTAGTGCTTCAGAAACAGCCTTAAATGTTAAATTATTGATTTGGGTAAGGATTCATAATTTTATTGTAAAATAACAAATATATTATTAGCTAAATGTACAACTGGTAAATATGTAGTTTTTACAGTGTACACGTAGAAAAGATGTTTTTAGGTATTTTTATATATTATAGATTTATTTAAAAAGAACGAACCAAAAAATCTATGTATTTACCTGATATTTCTTTGAAGATCAAATCGTTCTTTATCTCTGTATTGAATTAATTACGACTTAAACTTAACTGTTATGATTTATGAAGGTAATCTCCACTAACAATTCAATTTTGTTTACTTTATTGTATAAAATATTGTGTAATAGTGCTTCAAAAATATATATTTTTATCAACAGTCATATAACCAAGACGTTTCGAATGTTATTCTTTAGCCAAGAATCTTACCAGCGCAATTGCTATGTAACATTCGCAGGCAAACTTATGCCTTGAGTTCATTCAAATGACGATAACTTTTTTTTAATGAACCGATTTTGATAAAACAAACTTTAATTGTTAAGTTGAGTTAAAGCAAAGCAATTGGTGAAACTTTTAAGTAAATCGGTTCAGTACTTTCAGAGAAAAATGTGACCATACAAATAGACAGACAGACAGACAAGAAATTAAAAAAAAACTTTTTGCTTTCTATTATTTTTTTAAGTGTCCCTCTATCCATTTCAGTCAAAATTACTAAATGACAAATGACAAATTTTTTTACTGTCTTATTATATATAGAGATTAGGCTATATGCGAGATTGCAGAATGTCTTAACACTAGGTCAAAGAGACATTCTGTTCCCCACGCACCACCCAATGTCCGAGAAATTGTGTGTTGAGTGACGACAGCACACTTCATCGCCACGACGACCTCATAATCGATCCTACTAATATTATAAATGTAAAAGTTTGTGAGGATGGATGTTTGTTCCATTATCACACAAAAACTACTGAACGAATTCAGATGAAACTGTGCAGTACTTTTCTGTAGTGTCAGTTCAGTTCTTTATAGTATCAGTACAATTTATTTTTATTTAAGGGTAAGTTTAAACGGGCGACTTAAATACACAAAAGCAGATAAAATCAAAATAAACACGAAGCTTCCTTTATCTGATTGTTATCATATTTTCTATCGACAATATTTATTTTTTTAAATAAACATCCGACTGTGTTGGACACAAAAGCACGTAATGAAGTTAAACCCTATTCCTTGAGAGAGGAAATGGAAGCTTTCCAGTCATAATAACAAATCCTTTAAGAAACATTTTTTCATAGATTTCTATTATAAAAATGATATTTTTTATTACATTTCTTTAAAGGTTTTCTATTGAAATAATGTAAAAGTTTTTACAATTGTATTAGGTTAAAAAAAGTAACTTAGTAACGTTTTTTTCTCAACAGTCAAGCGCTGTTTCACTGAGCCACGACGGGCTTGTCTGTAATGGCTTAGTGAGCATATGTTTTTCAAAATTTATCAAACGTATGGATTGTGGGTTATTTAAAAATAAAAGAAACAAATAGACTTGCTTAGAAAACACATAAAAATTTAAACGTCGCGGGATTTAAACGGTTTCCAAGAGGTGCTAGTTCAAATTCCACTATAAATATTTTTTTTTATATGCAATATACAGCATGAAGTTAAAACCATAGTAAAATTTAAACTCACTTCTTGCCTCAGACACATCTTAACTGCGCCAGAATAGCGTAACTTACAATTACGTACTATCCTTTCAAAAATATAATTTGTTTTGTCTATTAAGAAAATTTATTCAAAATCTCTCCGAAACGAATACATTGAAATAATTTAAGGGAATCACAAGGACGGTAAGCGTTCAATTATAAATTTCATAGAATCGACAGAATCTCGTTACACCAACATCAGTGGGCGTGATGTTTGATTGGATATTCCCATTAGTATGCTAAAATGGACGATCCAGCTTATGGTAAACAAGTATTAAGCTTATAGCGGTGTGGTATTTTTTTTTACATATTCAACAAAAAAAATGTGGAAGACAAGTGAGAAAATGTATATTGTTGCATTAGTTTTGTTTTGTGACTATTGAAATGGTTTAACTTTTAATTATATTTTAAGTTTTGATTATATTAAAATTTTTGGCTTTGTATGACAATGTTGAATTGTCTGTTTACCACTCAACACGTAATGTCTCAAAAATTCAACGAAATCTGTAGAACATTATTACTAACTTCCCTCTGCCTTTTATGCGGAAAAAAAACGTTTCCTGAAAGTATTTTTTTCTAATAATATATGTATACATTTTTTTACTATTTATATTTCTTTAGATTTATTACTTAAGTTTAGATTATGTGATAATGTAGAGACATTTTCTATAATATATTTATATAACGTACCCTTAACTGCTCAGTTATTCTTTTAACTTGAGTATACTTCCCTAAATTACTACACAATATCTTTAAGCATACCGTAAAAAAAAAAAAGAGAGCTAAAACAACAAAAACAGCATACATGAAAATGCGATACTAATCTAAATCGATTTTTGAAATCTCTGTAATTTACAATAAATAAGTAGGTATATTTAAGAAATATATATGTACCTATTCCTTATTACTCTTGGACTAAACCCCAAATGGAAAGGATAAAACGGTTTGCCAGCAATTAGACATCGTTTTAATGGACTCGTGAGGCGATCTTAGTTATAAACTTTACTGCAGTGGTTCATTTATTTTAAATGTATTTATTCATATATATATACACCTTCAGCATTTGGCTAATAACGCAGATTTCTATTTTAGTGAAAGGAAACTCCTTTTTACTCATAACGCAAAGCGTCTAGAAAATTAGCGGAAAGTGGGGAACGAAGTGTCTTAACGCTAGGTTCCCTCTGCCTACTCTGCTGTGTGCGGGATATAGCGTCAGCGGATTTAATTTTAAACTCCTTTTTATTTGTTCTACGTAACCCGTACCCGCGAGTAAAAATCGAATGAACTATCGTAACTATTACAACCGTTCTACAGAGCGGCGCGAACATAGTGTTAAGACACTACATATTTTGCTGTCCGCCCGAATTCGAGACATTGCGTATTGAGCGACCTCCACGCCGCTTCTTGTTACCAGAGTGAGTAAATGAAATAATTCATTCCCTCGAGTGAGAATCGAACCCACAATCGTCGCATTTACAGTCAAACACTGTGCCGATATGCCACCATAACCCTCTAATTTTTTTTTTGTATATTATAAAAGAAAATGACTACTACCTGATATTCTTAAATGTATATTTTTATAAAATCTTTGAGTGGGTGGTAATTATACAATCTGTGGAAAAAAATCCAATATATGAAAGCACCCGTTCAATTATTAGATCTTTTTTACGGATATTGCAATTGTGTAAATAATATTTGAAACAGAACAAAAATAAAAAGTATATTCCACTAAGCAGGACAATGTATTAAATAACCATTCTTAAATACAATGACTTTCCTTAAAAACGTTTTAAAACAAAATTTATCTACACCCAAATACGTTAATTGCGTAAATTAACAGATAAAAGGTATTTGAAATATAAACTTGAGACTTATTCGAAAAGTCTTTTGGTTTAATCGTGATGGATATTTCTTAGAGCCATTAAGAAGTTAAGTTGTTTACCGAATTGCGCTTCAGCGAATTCCCAACATTCTTTTTGGTAAATAAGAAAATATCTTGAGACCTTCTTGGTGTAGGGGCACAAGCGTGTGACTGTAACGTGATGGTTGTGGATTCGTTTCCCACTAGAGGGGATGAATTATTAGTTCTTAATATTTTCATTTTTATGGAAAAGTGAACGGTAAGAGAGTTAGGGGGAGACCTCGGTTGACCTTCGAAAACACAGTATCAAAGATACTGGAGGAAGGTCACGTAAAAAGCATGAGGACCCCCCGGAGGGCATGTATGAAGAGGTTGATGACAGTGGACGAGGCGAAAGAGGTATGTAGAGACCGTAGCGTTTGGCGCTCCGTTCTCTCTGACTACCCCGCTACGGATAAAGCGTGAAGCTAAGTTAAGTTATTTTCATTTTTTTACGAGGGCTTAAATTTCACAATGGCTCGTAAATTTGGCAGAAAGTGGCAAACGAAGTATATTAATACTAGGTTCCCTCTGCTTCCCCTGCTATATGCGAGAAACAACGTGACACTAGAGTCCCTCTGCTTCCCCTGCTATATGCGAGAAACAACGTGAAGCTGATAAAAAAAGTAAATACTTTCTAAATAGAAGGAACGTACTGCCATTACGTAGTACCACGGCTTTGATCGTAATGTGCCAGAATTGGGCAAATTTGAAAAATACATTGAGTTATCACTATGTCAGGCGGGAGTCCATTCCTAGGAAGTGCAGGCAGAAATATAAGATAAAGTTTTTTTTTTTTGTTTAAAATATAAATTAGAAACCTACAGTTGGCACAGTATTTGGCCGGCAACGCACCTGTAGCTCCTCTGGGGTTGCACGGGGCCGTGGGCGGTGGTAATCACTTACCATCAGGTGACCCGAACGCTCGTTTGCCATGTCCTTTTCCATAAAAAAAAAATAGCATTTTCGCCATCTAAGTGCAGTGGTCAATTTACCTGTTATCCGACTAAAAGTTATTGTTGTTCTGGTTAATACAAAATATCCAATTGCAATACAAAAAGTGTTTGACTGTAATCACGTTGATTGTAAATTCGATCATCGATACCCATTCAAGGGAATGATTTTAACAATATCAAGTGTCAACAAAGGGTTGCTCAATTACCTCTGCAAAAAATATGAAGCTGAAAAAAGATAAAAGATAGATGGTCTTTCAATTACTTTTAATAAACGTACACTTAAATGCGATAAAAGTGTCTAACAGCGGATTGACGCAGTATAAATTATATTAAACACGGCTACCTCATGACTATTCAAAAGGCATATAAAGGGTTATTATGTCCGCAACTTGTCTAGTTTTGTAAAAGGGAACTTAATTTGATCAACTAACGGAAAATTCGTAGTGGCGCAGCAGGTATAGTTTTTCATTATAAAAGCGTTGTTCGTGGGTTCGATGCGCACTCGGAGGGATGAATTATTTTCATTTTTCTCGCTCGAAAAATCGAAAGCTGAAAATTGTAAATGGAGTGTCTTGACACTTTTTCGAAAATGCTCTGCATTAATTTCTAATATTCGAAAAACAATTATAGAACCTGGATATTTCGAACACTAGTCCGAGGTCACAATTACAGCCTACCCGTTAAATGAAATATACGCGATTTGTTCGCTAAAAATAATTGATTTTATACTAGTATAACCCAATCCCAAATTTCTTCTAACTGAATAGCAAAATGAATAACATTTTAAAAACATTATTAAATTTTGCGGGAGTATCCATTGGCATACGTTGTCCTTTTTTTGGAATACTCTTAGGCAGTCCAGAAGAAGCACAGCAGCAGGTTTCTTATTTATTTATTTCTTTATATATTCTTTATTGCATATGATTTTTTAATGATGTCCAGTCAAGAATATAAAAGTGAAGGTGTAAAAGAGGCCGACTTAAAAAATGAATATTTAAAAAGACGCGCTCAATACTAAAGAGCATTCTTCACTGCCAGCCCGGTCATGTAGAAGAATAAATGTGGAGATGCGCAAAAGTATATTAGGACATCATGTATTTCGTAATTTTGCACTAAATATAATTTAAATGTAAGTGCTCAGATTGAAATATCCCAAGGTTCCCGAGGGACCGGGCGAAGTGGAAACACCTCTCATACAATTGTGTTTCTAAGTGATATTGTTTGCAGACATATGCCCGATGTGAATGACATGTTTAAATAACTAATAGGCTAAAAATAAAAAGGTTCTGTAATATGAGTTTTTTTTCTTTGTTTCTTAACTAAAATAGAAAATGAAATGGAAAACTTCACTTCAATTATATATACATATAAAAGCAGAGGGAACCTGGGAACCTAGTTTTTAAACACTTAACAACAAACCGACAAAAAAGTTAAAAATAATTGTTTCTGTTTTTATTACATTGTTACATATCTCCATAAATAGATTTTCTCATATACCTTCCACGCCGATCAGTTATTTTATTATACGTAGATATACGTAGACGTATTCAATTGCCCATATTGAGCTCGAGCTATGAAAGTGTGCATGCATTGTAAAGGCTCTTAAGCCTACACTGGGGTCCCAAGTCCCGGTCACAACTCTGAGCTCAAGAGTATAGGTGTATTTACTGTAATTTGACAAATTGATATTAATAAACTAAAGACTATAAGTAATTTTCTTCACATCATTTAAAATTGTATTAAGACAGAAATATTTAATTTGTCCAGAACATTAGATAAACTTCTCTACGTTGCTATCTGTCTCCGAGAAGATAATTACAGTAAGTAATAACCCCTTGACATTTGTGTTCGTATGTCACGTCTTGCCTGGAACATTTAATTTCGACGGTGTTAAAATGTAAGTGGAGTTTACTACAAGTAAAATTGTGATTAGTATGTATGTTTGTTCTTATTATATAATAGTAGGTTTACGCAGGTTCCCGACTGCAGTTATAAAGTAAGTTCAACAAAAAACTATGATTAAAAAAAACAAGCAGATAAATAAAGCAATAAATATGTCCTTAAAGCATGGTAAATAACTTACTCGTCGTATATATTACAAGAAAATTAGTATATTTAGAAAACATTGTGTTAATACAATCTACAGTAATAATTACTAGGATCCGCTACATGCTGCGCACGGCGGGTGGAGCTGAGCGATGATATGTTGCGCAAAATTTTGCGAAAATTTCGTGAAATTTTCTGTTTTGTCGCGCTGGGTTAGGTTAGTCAAAGTTCAATCTATGCGCGTGAATTTCAAAAGTTCCACAGCATAACTCTATGGGACACATTTAGACCATTTACTTAAAAACTACATTTACTAATTATGACCAAACTACTTCGCTGGGATCACCGTGTCGCCCACAACATTCCTGCAAAATGTCAGAGCTTTAACGGTCTAGGAGGAGTAGCATTACAACGAAACACTTTTGACCAGTAAGAGCTTGGCTTAGCTCAATAATAATGTAGAGCTTAAAATTCTATTTGGTTAAAAGCGGTAATCTCAGGAACTACAAGTCAGAATTGAAAAAAAAGAGGCCGGTCGCGGTGCAGAGGCACAAAGTGTGACTGTAAAATCGACTGGTTGTGGGCTCGATCCCCACTCGGGGAAGTGAAATATTTATTTACATTTATATTTTCATTTCTTCGCTCTGGTGTCGAGGCAAAGCGCGGCGTTGAGTTCCGCCACTCAGCACGCAATGCCTCCAGGATTCAGCGGAAAGTGGGTAACGTAGTGTCTTAACACGAAGTTCCCTCTGCCTACCCTGCTGTGTGCGGGATACAGCGTGAAGCTGATTTTTTTTTTATTTTTTACTTCATTCTACTTGCGGTGACCTTGTGGTGAGAGTTTCGGGAAGATAATATGTATATATCAAAAAGCAAAATATAACATAATAATAGGTGAACTACTTGTTAGCATTAGATCAGATTCTAATTTCTAGTCCGTAACGTAGACTATTAATGGTAATGTGTAAACAAGTGCTTAACGTGCTCTCTCAAGCATGGTAGAGGTCATATCCACACCCATCTTGCGGGGGCGAATGTTGCTTAACCTAACCTAGCTAATCTGTATAGTAAGTTCTTAGTAATTAGATAAATAATAGTTGAGACCGTCGTGGTGCACTGGAATAAGCGTGTGACTGTAGACGCGACCTTTGCGAGGGCGTAAAATATTAAATATTTTAATTTGTGGCGAAGGCCAACGCCGCATTTTGCCTCGAAATCAAAGCGAGTGAATAAAAATATTAAATATTTTATTTCCGTGATTGGGAATCGACACCACGACCTGTCGCGTTTGCAGTCGAATGTTTAGGCCCCTGCGCCACGACTAGCCTGTTTTCTAAATAACGTGATTAATCTCGTTTAATATCACTTAAAGAGTTACGTCTTAAATAAGAATACAAAGCATAAAATAGAAATCATAGCGAAGAAGAAGAAGTTGTAAATATATACGCATTATTAAATTACTCACATTTTACATGGATATGCCAAATGCTATGATAATAGTAGCAGGCGTTTCACAAAGTTTATTGGTCTATTTATAATTATATAAAATTTATGTATTTTTATGAAACAAAATTGTAACTGATCGCTGTGTATAAATGATAAAATTTATTATTTGAGACATTTATCCATGTAATAGAATCCAAAATAGTATAGATATTATCTTCAAAGTGATAATGTTATTAGAACATGAAAATAATAGTGGGTCGCTAGTCTATAAAAATAGAATAAAACGGAAGAGTTTGTTTGTTTGTTTAAACGCTAAGACCTCTGGATCTACTGATCCGATTTACTTTCTTTTTGGTTTGTATGAAAGCTGCATTCTTCAGGAACACATACACACACATTCATTCACATGTATATTGAAACTAACGAGCAAAAATTATTTCATCATCAAGGAAATTTAATGAAGATAATCTTTGGTTTTTATAACTTGTAATTTGAACGTAAACTTTTCGAAAAAATGTTAAAATTAAAATAATTCAACGCTCTGTTTACGGCTGCAAGCCTAGACTCTAGTCCCGCGGGGGCCGCCCTTGCCGCCGATGACGGTCTTTCATACAGCCATGTAGTGTTCATAATTAAATGTATCAATCAATCTGTTGGCAAATGCAGAAAAATAAAAGTTTTAAAGGTGGTATGCGGGCGAAGCCACGAGTGGGCCACTAGTTAACTATAAGTGTGTACCTATATATAAGATAAATAAAATTTTAAATATTTATAATTACTTTAAACCTATATCTTTTGCTGATCGTCACAAACTAAAAGCTGTTACATCTATACTTAGTTAAAGTGTTACATTATTTAGAAATATGCATTTTTTTTACTTCAGGCTGCATCCTGTATAAACCGGGGTAGGGACAGAGAGAACCAATTGTTAAGATTTTTTCCCCGAACACCATCCAATTTACGAGACATTATGTATGGAGTTATGGAACACAATACCATTTTGTCTTCATATTCGAATCTAATCCACAACCGTCGTTTTTACAGACGCTGTGCTGCTACGGCACAAAATAAGGAAAACTTTGAAACAATACACATTTATAACCATGTCTTGACCTAAGGTTAATAACAAACCGTTTGCTTTATTTATTATGGACTTAGAAGTTTATTGATCGTAAATACTTCGACCATAACCCAGGGGTCGTCGAGTATTTGCGGTTTTGGGGGATTACAAATTTCCTAAAGCGTTGAAGAACCTGTGGGACTTACCATAGATTATGCTTTGGAATTGCAAATACTGTTTTAATTTGTTTTGATAATAGTTATTTTGTTTGTTTTGGCCCAAAATAAGAGTAAATATTATTTTTTTATCTTCACGCTGTGAATAAGGTAGGCAGAGGGATCCTAGGAACCTAGTGTTAAGGCACTCCCATAAAGACACTTCCGTTTCGCACTAATTAATACGATTATGATCATTGTCAAAATTAATGGATGTACCTATGCATCATAAAATATAGGACATTATTTAAAAAAACATAGATTTTCTTGAAAAAGCAAGTTTATACCTTAAATTTTCTTTTTCCTTCACAATTTATGCCACGTAGGCAAAGAATTATTTCTGCCCGAATTCGAGACACAGAGACTTCGAGGAACTTAACCCCGCATTTTTTATTTTTTTTTAACTTCACGCTGTGTCTCCCATATAACAGCGTAAGCTGAGAGAACGTGTGAATGTTATGTTAAGTTTAACCGTACCCATTAGATACTTTTGTTTCCCACTTTCCGCCGAATTATCGAGGCATTGCGTGTTCAGTGGCGGAACTCAACGCCACTACGCCACGACGGCCTCGCATACCGCACTTTGTCTTAACAAATCAGTGAAAATGGAACTAATTCATCCCCCTGAGTTGTGATCGAACTCGCTTACATCGCATCTATGTCTCATATTATATTTAAAAATATATATATTTTAAAAAGATGGCGCGTTCACATTAATTATATTATAATCTAAATGTTCCATCTTATTAACTCGTTACATAGTTAGAAAAAAGTATGATACTAAAAAAAATATGATTTCAGTGATTTGAAGTCGTCGTGGTGCAAGGCCACAAGCGTGCTACTGTAAACACGACGGTTATGGCTTCGGTTCCCGCTTGGGGGAATAAAATATTTAACATTTTCATTTTCTCATTCTGGTAACTAGACAAAGCGTGGCGTTGATTTCTGCCAATCAGCACGTAATGCCTCAAGAAATCGGCGGAAAATTGGGAACAGTAGAACCTTAATGGAGATCAGAGTGTCTTAACACTAGGTTCCCAGTTTCCTTCTGCCTACCTTGCTATGTATGGAATATAGTGTATATGTAAAAAAATAAAAGCAATTTTTACTTTCATTATAATATAGTTTTACACTTTTAACCGTGAACACATTCTCTTTTATTTAAAACTTTACACATATTTTAAGTCGATGTTACTTTTTATAAAAAAACAGCACTTTACACATCAAAAGTCAATTGAAATTTGGTTTTAGAGTGTTTTAAATCCACAGATATATTTTTTAGATTAGTTCATTTGATATTCGCACCAATAGAGCGATTTTGTTTGATATTGTGATATAAACAGATAGTATTTTATAGAATTTCATTATGACTGCTACAAATGAACGACTACATTTTAGCTAAATATTTGGATTTTATGTTTTTGTATACTAATAATATGAAACATTGCCTATTGTAGTGCTTGATAAGAAAAACAATTAAAAATATTTTTACCTACTTCTTATTTTTCTTAGAGGCCGTAATATCGATTGGGAATCGAAGAAATTAAATATTTATTATATAAATTTCTTCACTCTGGCGTCGAGACAAAACGCGGCGTTGAGGTCCGTCACTCAAGACGCCATACCTCCAGTGTCTTAATGGGAACAGAGTGTCTTAGAACTAGGTTTCCAGGTTCCCTTTGCCTACATTAAAAATAAAAAAAAATAAACTACTAAACCACTCGAGAAACACTCATCGGAATTTTAATAAGCTATAAAATACCGTGTGGTTTTAAGACCGCCCGCATGGCTCTGTAGGAGTATGTACGCCGTAAACTCGTAATATAAAGTTTAATAAGGCCCCGTGAGCCTGACATTACGTTATATGTACCGGAAATTAAAGTTTGCTATCGTTAGACGTCCTTCAAACTAAAAGTAACTAATATGGCTTGGCAATTACTACAACATTAGCACAAATTGGCCAATTTTATGACAATTAATGATTATTAATTGTCATAAAATAAAAAAAAACACGCATTGCCTCCAGAATTCGGCAAAAAGTGGGGAACGGAGTATCTTAACACTAGGTTCCCTCTGCCTACCCTGCTGTGTGATACAGCGTGAAGCTGATTTATCTTATTTTATAATGATTATTCGTTTAAAAATGTATGTATATGTTTATATAAAACATAGTTATTTTTATATTTTTATACATATCCTATATGTTTAGATCAAGCAAATGACTAATCTACATGGATTAATCTATTCTCTAGTTTCTAAATAGAAAATAAAAAAATATATGATTTTTTAACTGAGAGACTAATAAAGGACTGTACAAATTATAATAACGAATAGATGTACAAACGTTATCGTTTCAGACCATGAATCCAAAGTACTACATCTCGACATGGAATGTCTTGAATTCATTCGGAAAGAGTGTTTTGAAATTAATTAATCCTCTCTCCTGCACAAGATACATAATGGAGCTGAGAAACACAGGACAGGACAAGACAGTTCAATTTATGGACACAAATCTAGCAGTGACATGCTTCTTTTTTAGGGTTCCGTACCTCAAATGGTGAAAACGGAACCCTTATAGGATCACTTTGTTGTTCGTCTATACGTCTGTCAACACCACTTAACGCGAGATCCCGAGTAAGGTCTAAGGTCCCTTGAAGCACAGAAAAAAAATATACTTCTAACTCATCACAATCAAAGGATATGAGGTACATGCATCGATTTTGCTTCATTTTGTATAAAAGTTGCCGCTTAATCAAGTAAGTACGTCCCGTCGACCTATAGTTATGAAATTTGGTTGGTTTTTGTAGAAAAGGTTTATGCGCTCATTTTCTATCAAATATAAAGAATGAGCGCATACACCTGTAAAATTTAAGTTTTCAAGTTGTACTTTTCATTAATTTGCAATCATAAAATTATTACGTTAGAACTCTCAGTGTGCGAGGCCAATTCATACTTGATCGGTTTTGTTTGACAGTGAAATTCCGAATATAACTTTTTTACAATGACAATCATTTCTGCACACTGTTTGCTTACTAAATGAAAAAATAAGTCAGATGGTGAAAATAAACTGGTAAAAATAAACATATTTATGCAAATATTGTACAACCTTGGATCTGTTATTTAATCAGCTGGTTTAGGTTTAAGCTATAAAATAATTTAAAACGCCTTCGAAAGTCGTTATTTTGCATTAACTACAGTAGTGTTGCGAAAAATCTCGTGGACCATAGAATCGATTAAAGACGAAACTGAGAAATTATTACAGTTGAAAAAGTGTTATGTGTTCGACATTCAATTTTCTGAATTTGATAAGAAACCAACTATTCATACAAATATGGTACAAGTGACAATATCTGATGGGATTTTAGAAGGAGATATTATAAAAAACAAATATGGAGGATCGTATCATAGTTTTAAAGGCATCCCTTACGCCCAACCTCCAATTGGAGAATTACGATTTATAGTAAGTTTGAATAAATAATAAAAGTAATCTAAAAATATTATTATAATAAGTAACTTTCAAAGCCAGACTTGTATATGCGACGACTATGAGCCTAATTCCCACTCAGGTTACTGAATAAGATAGGAGCATTTATGCATCGTTTTTGCTACATATTATATGAAATTCACCGCGTATCAAACCTATACTGTACTTTCCGTGGACTTACAGTTGGCACCAAGTGAGAGATTACAATATAATATAAATACAGGAAAAGACTCAAACGTATGAATGTAAACGTGGCAGTTTGTGGGTTCGATTCCTACTCGGGGAAATAAAATATTTAAAATTTTCATTTTTTCACTCTTGTGCCGAGGCAAAGCACGGCGTTGAGTTCCACCACTCCACATGCATTGAGACATTCCCCAGAATTAGACGTAAAGTGGGGAGCAGAGTGTCTTAACACTAGGCTCCCACTAACTATACTGCTACATGGGGGTATAACGTGAAGAAATGAAAATTTATATTTATATAACAATAAACTGTTTTTTTTTTAATTGAGTTGTTATGCGCCACTAACTTTTGTTGTCCGTGCCTTTTTTGTACTTAATTGATTATTAAAACTATTGTATTTTCTTTTTAAAATGCAAAGTGGACGTTAATTATATCTTGAATGGTTTGCAGTTCCTTTTGTGTAATCCAAGTTTATGGCCGTTGATTATGTTGATCGTGGTGCAGTTAGTTGATTTCGTAATATTTCTATTGCCTCCTCATCTCTATAGGAAATAGCCATTTTGATGTTGTGTTGCACTATATCAGACACGGAACCTTCATTTGCCCGGCGAATGAACTTACCGATAGCGTCTTCTCCGGCGTCAGTGTAGTAGATGCATCCTTTTATATGCCTTGTTAAGGCAACGATAGCATGTGATATGCTGTCGTGTAGGGCGTTTTTGATAGCCTTAGTTTGGATGATTACTACAAACTCGTATGTAAGTCCTTGGGATTATTTAATGGTCAGGATGCTTTGTTGGTCAAAGTGCGTAGGTTAGGTCCACTTTTTCTGCTTGTATATGAACCGGGTACAAAGTATTAGGAGAATGTATAGGGATGGAAGCATCCGTGTATCGCGACTCTCTCATGGAGCGAGTTGTCTGTCGGGCTGAATAGATTGCGTTATAAACCTCATTGACCGCGTATGTCACATCCAGTGGACATCTATCCAGTGGATCTCGCTAGCTCTTGACTGATGGCCGTCACGAGATTTGGGCCGATATAGTGCATTTGGAAGAGGTTTAATCTGTCGATAAAGAGAGGTTGTTTTATGTCTCTGATAAATCTAAGTGTCTTAGCTTTTGCTAATATGGCTGCTATTACGATTGCCCCAAAATGGTTCACTAGGGCCTCGTCCACGATAAGTCTTGCGGGCTTTTCTGCAACACTATTTACCAGAATAGAGGCGATCGTTCGAACTTTGATTTTTGCGTACGGATCTTATTCCTGAGGTCCTCGGCTGCCTCAGTAGTTGTAGTTGCTATCAGATTTTTCATTGATTCATCGGAGATGAAATTGTTGACCACCCAGGTGAACTTATCGCAGCCAGGAACGCCATTCACCCATTGTATGTCAGGTGGCTCCCAATGCTCCCAAATGTTGGTTGGATTGTTTGAAGTTTGAATGGCGAGCGCTGTGTTAAGTAAGTATTCTTTGTTCCAGCGCTACCTCTGTCCATCGAGCTACGACGAGGATTGGGTCGTCCGAAGATGTTGCGTACCTGGGTGAGGAATTTTCTCTTGTTGATCTGTCATCCTTGTATACAAAGGCATCTTTCCCGCTGTAAGCCGCCATATGAGGGGACTTAGGTGGATTTCCCCTTAAGTATTGCAATTCGTTATTGTCATATATGGAAGCTTTCTCCTCTTCGAGTAAACACTCTTAGCAGTCCTTCGTTTTCGAGTTCAAAGGTCGTCCTAATTTTCTCGCAGGTCGCAAGGTTGACTTTGATGGTTTCCCTTACAATAGCTGTGTACTCTAGGAATACGTTTTGCATGTGTTGCATGGCATCGATTGCAGGACACAGGTCAGGTGCTGTTACTTGGCCTCTGTCTGCTCTAGTGATTATAAGCCCGTCCTTATAAGTTTTTGTATGGGTTTCAGTAGTGTAGGTGGCAAATTAAACTTTTTGCTTTGGTTTTTAGGTTTTTCTGATTGTTTTTTTTGTCCCTCTTCCGTGGCTATCTTCTTTTTGAGGCACTGTGCTCCGCTCAATATTGACGTGCTTGGCCTTCCGTCGTCTTTTTTTCTTTGCTCTTTGAAGAGCAATAAAAACTGTTACAAATTTATAATTGCAGTATATTTCATACAAAATGTGCATACTCCAATAACTTTAATTGTCATCTTTATTAATTATCGGGCTTTCCTATATTAATACGGAACCCTCGAGAGCAAGTGCCACTCGCTCTTGACCGGTTTTTGTTTTATTCAGGAACCTCAACCAGTGAAGCCGTGGAATGACATAAGAGATGCGAAAAAGGAAGGATCAATGTGCATTCAGCACGAAAATTTTATGTTCTATAAATATATGGGCCAAGAAGATTGTTTATACCTTAATGTTTATACACCTAATGTACAACCAGCGAGCCTTTTACCAGTATTGGTCTGGATTTATGGAGGCGGATTTGTGTGTGGTAGTGGAAATTATGATTTTTATGAACCTGAATTTCTTATTAGAAATGACATCGTTATTGTTTCTTTCAACTATAGAGTTGAAGCTCTTGGTTTCCTTTGTTTGAATACAAAACAAGTGCCAGGAAACGCGGGAATGAAAGACCAAGTCGCAGCGCTACGTTGGGTACAAAAGAACATAGAAAAATTCGGTGGAAATCCAAGCGATGTCACTATCTTTGGCGAAAGTGTAGGAGCTGCATGTGTCTCATATCATTTAATATCTCCTATGAGCGTAGGTCTTTTTAGAAGAGCTATATTACAGAGTGGAGCATTTACTAATAACTGGAGCAGGTGTGAAAGACCTCGCGAACGAGCACTAACTCTTGCCAGGAAATTGGGTTGTGATTCAGAAGATGATAATATAGTGGCAACATTCTTCAAATCCTTACCCGCAGAAGACTTAATTGACCTTAATCTCCCAATAAACGTATCTGAAAATTATGTAGCTAAAAATTATCTTTCTTTTGGTGTTGTTAATGAAATTAAATTCGATGGATGCGAAACATTTTTATCTCAAGACGATTTAGAGAACTTAGATGCGAAAATTCAAAAAAATATCGACATAATTATTGGATATAATGAACACGAAGGTGCAATGTGTTTTAACTCTGGTTTGAACATTCGCGATATTTTATATCAAGCCAATACCTTTGCAGAATATTTTGTACCAAGTTCTTTTACTTTTAAAGCTACTTTAAACGATCAAATAGATATGGGTAACAGAATTAAAAAATATTACTTTCAGAATGAGAAAATAACAATGAAAAATATTGATAAACTACTAAAATATATGTCCACCGAGTATTTTATATACGGCATTATAACACTTGCTAGAATTATTGCTAAAAAAAACAAAAATAAAGTTTACTTATATAAATTTACATGTAAATCAAAAAGGAACATATTTACTGAAAAGTACGGAGCAGTAAATGTTTTGGGTAACGATACTTTTGTATGTCACGCCGATGATCTCGCTTACCTTTTCCCTTTGACGGCGATTACCCGAAAAGTAGAAGAGAACTCAAATGAATATAAAATGATACAAACAGTAACTGAATTATGGACAAATTTTGCTAAATATGGGTAAGTTTACTCAGTACCGTTTTAAGTTACTATTAGAGTTTACTATTCTATTTGGAGTACTTTGTATTGCATGTCAAATACTCTAATGTTTGAATATTATATATCTTAACACTATTTGTTTTAATTGAATCTACGATCGAAATTAATCAGAGATCATAATAAACAAAAATATACATTTTTAAATTTAAATATTTATTATGGGTCCAGTCGTGGCACCCGGGCACAAGCGTGTGACTGTAAACGCGCCAAGTTGTGGGTTCGATTCCCACTCGAGAAAAAGAATAAATATACATTTTCATTTCGTCGCTGTGATGGCAAGACAAAGCGCAGCTTTGAGTTCCGCCACTCAACAAGCAATGCCTATAGAATTCGGCAAATAGTAGGGAGCGAAAAATCTTAACACTGGGCTCCTTTACCTACGTCTTTTTACTACGGAATGTATCCCCCATGTAGTGAAAAAAAAATGTTTGTAATCATCTATAATATGGAAAGTATTTATTTAGCTTCACGCTTAATCTCGCTTACACCAGGGTAGGCAGAACGAATCTATTGTCAAGATACTCCGCTACCCATTCACCGCCAAATTTGCGAAAAAAATTAAGGTAATTCCTTACCCCAAGTGGGCATCGATCTCACAACTATCGCGTTGACGTGTACACTGCGTCACGACAGCCACAACGGCGTATCTAATATACCTTATATTACTGTGTCTGTGAGTTTATATAGAGACATAATCCATTTAAAGACAACTAACTATGATCTTGTACATATATATATATATATATATNTATATATATATATATATATATATATATATATATATATATATATATATATATATAATTTAATGTTAAAAAAAAGAGATTTTATATTTATTTCTTTTTGAGGTCTTCGTCTTTTTTAATTTCATATATTTTTTACAGAAATCCTACACCTAACAATTACAATGAAGTCGAATGGAGAAATTTCACACTAGAACAACAAGAATATTTAAACATCGGCAATGTCCTTACATCCAAAAGCTTTCCTGAAAAAGAAGAAATTACCTTTTGGGATACAATTTATAAAAAATACTTTCCAGAATATTTTATTTGAAAGTTATATAATAATGATATAATAATTAGATTCATTTAAAAAAATAAATAATATAATGTTTTTTAAGCATAACGCTTATCCCGCATAACATGGTAAACAGAAAGAACCTAGAGTTAAATACGTTAACAACGGTAGAACTCACCGCCTCGTTTTTTCTATCCCTACCCCAGGTGGGGATTGAACCTACAACATAATATCATCATCTTGTACATATGTACCTATATATACATCGTTCTGTTAGCAAACTTGTGTAAAAGAGGATAGATATATTGTACAAAACTTGGATTCGTTCCATCATGACCTATGCCATGACCTATGTGTCGTATTCGCCCACACCAAGATAGACCTCCTTCAGAGGGTCCAAAACAAATTCCTCCGTATGGCATCCAGATGCCCATGGTATGTACGCAACGTGGACCTAGAGAAAAATTTTGCATTAGAATCGTTAAACTTAAAGGAATTCTGCAAACGCCTAACCAAGCGCTACTAAGAGCGTGCAGTTTCCCACTTCAACTCACTCATTGTCGAAGCATGTAAGTACGCTCCTCACCCACACCTGCTTCTTCGCTGCCCTCGCAATGTCCTTATGGATCCCGACAACAACAACAAATTGTACAACAACAACTTTCAATTTAACAATTGAGAATTAAACTTACTGAGCATGTAGGCAAAATGAAATTCATACATCAAAGTTGTTGTTATATCGAAAATAGAGAAACCCAAGTAAATAGGTTTATCGTAACACATTTTAGTTTTTTTGTACCTGTACGGCTACTAAGGTTCCCAAGAAAATATAATAGAAAGATTTTGAAATTCGGGTTTTGCAATCAAATTTTAATGTTGCATACTAAGAGTTTGACAACAATTTTCCCAGTGTGTTAACAATTTAAAATTTACTCTTTTTTCGACATTTTCCATTGTTTTTTGAAAAACAGAGTTATTCATTAATTTGAATATATCTTTTTCGAAATCAGTTATGGCTTTTGTTCTCAAATGGATGTTTAAATCAATGTATTTTTTTAAACCATAGGCTTTGTCGAAATTTTAAAATTTAAAATGTTTGCGGCCCATTAAAAAATATAAAGTTCCATGCCCTGTAGAACCACGTCGGCAACAGAAGCGGCACAGGTATAAGGATCATCGGAAGAGAAGCAAACCGGCCCCCAGGGATAAGATGAGTAAAATGTACGCATCCCATCCCAATCTGCTGACTTGTAGTGCCAGACGCGACGAGTTGCGGGTATTCTGCAATGGGCGCTTAATGGGCACGACACTTCGTACCAGGCAGTGATCAGAAAACCCCAAAGGGGCATCGACGACAACCTGATACTGTTCCGGATGTGAAGTCAGCAGAAGGTCCAATAAGGAGGCATTGTGGTTGTCCACGTCCGAGAGTCGCGTAGGCGACTCAACCAATTGGGACAATCCGTTGGCCATAGCAAGGTCAAATACAGCCCTTCCCGCGTAGTCGGTGGTGCGTGATCCAAGCCAACTGGCATTGTGCGCATTAAAATCAGCTCAGCGGAGGGGACCTGTGAGAGCATATCGTCGATAGCCGATTGAAGGTGCTCCATGAGCCGATCCGTTTCTGCATTACCTCTGTGGGACCTGTAAAGGCATGCGTAGACTCGGGTACGATCGTTCGAGTCAATACGGAGCCAGATAGTAGACAGGTCCCGACCTTCAAAATTGGCAAGATGACGAAAACATAAGTCCTCCCTTACGAACGCAGCGACCCCGGCATGAGACATAAAGTTATGTTCTATTTTGTAGCCGGGATATTGGAGATAGGCTATGTCGCTCGGTCGGGCAATTTGAGTCTTTGTCAGGAATAACAAAGCCGGCCGTGCCGTCTCAAGATGGTGGTGGACGGCATTTAGGTTGGAATGTAGACCCCTGATATTGCAAAAGTCCACGTTGAGCGTGGTAGGGGTTGCCGTGGAGCGTACGCCTCGTTTGCCCTGTCTGTAGCGCGGAACTGTGCCCTCCTCAGAATTCGAATGGCGGCCTGAGTTTGGAGACTCAGAGAGGGATTCTCCAGCACCGGAGGTGCTGGTACCCCTGGGTAGTTTCTCTTTAAGTGCCTGGGGTAGTTTCTCTTTAGGTGCCGCTGTCATATTCCAGGGCCCCACCCCTCCCTGGACCGTTGGGCGCCGGAGCCCGGCATTACCTGATGCGAAACGCAGTGGCGTAAAGCCACTACTTAACGCCGGTTTTAAATGCCGGGGATGGTAATGATCCGGTCGAGACTGCCCATACGTGTTGTCATTGCTGGCGACGTGACTCTACCACACGTACTTTAGTCGCCTCTTACGACACCACCAGTACCAGGATGATCCTATTCTAGGCCGAGACCATACGGTCAGATATACGTATTATTGCAAATGGTGAAGTACGTCCCTCTAAATAGAAAATAACTGCATTAGTAAATTCCCCAGTGCCAGAAAATGTTCAAAAAGTTAGACAGTTTTTAGGGTTAACTGGATATTTTTGAAAATACATACAAAATTATGCTCTTAAAACGTCATGCATCGCTAGCTTAACAAAGAAAAAGATTGAATTTAAATGGGGTAAGGAGCAAGAGCACGTACGTCAAAATCTTATTCGATGTTTAATTATGAACCAGACTTTCTATTTTTGACTTACTACTGTGGTTCATACAAATGCCAGAAGTTTGGGGTTTAGCGTTATTTTGATACAGATTTATAAATTACTAGTTATGTGTAATTGCGTACTAGTAAATGTGTAATTGCGTATTACAGTCAAGTCACTCATGGGACCAAAGTGCAATACCATTCATATGAGTTAGAGACCTTGGCAGTGGTCTAAGCGTTACGTCATTTCTGATACTATTTTATACTATTTTTAAGGTGATTATCCATTTTAAAAATAAATTAAAATAAATTAGCTTCACGCTGTATCCCGCACACAGCAGGGTAGGCAGAGGGAATGTAGTGTTAAGACACTCCGTTCCCCACTTTCTGCCGAATTCTGGAGGCATTGCGTGTTGAGTCGCAGAAGTCAACGCCGCGCTTAACCTTGACACCAGAGCGAAGAAATGGAAATATAAATTTAAGTAAATATTTCATCTCCTCGAGTGGGGATGGAACCCACAACCAGTCAGTTTTGCAGTCACACCTCGTGCCGCTGTGCCACGACCGGCCTAATTATATTTATTATCCATTATAATGCCTTTAAAGCCACTCACAATAATAAGGATTTATTATCTCGTGTGGCTAGATGGTGGGAGTACTTTTAACATTTCTCTTTTACAATTGTATATCGGAAAAGTGTTTTAATGCCTCACGCTGATTGTTTGAGCCTATCCGTGTCGTAAATCATATTGACAGACCGCGTAACTGGGCAAAATTCGCGCAATCACGGGATGAAGAAACACAAAATTAATTAGTCAAAGGAGGGGCAGTTAGATGCTAGTAAATATCAACATGAAATATAACAACATATTCTATATTACAAATATATGCCAATGGGGGATCAACCACGTTTATTATGTTACATTCCTAACGAAACTTAAGTCTATTGAGTACTTTTCGTAATGAAAATTGTCATATGGGTAATAAACAAAACTATTACATTAATTTCAAATTATTTTTGTTTCCTGGCCTTGTTGGATTTGTAAAAAAGTTCATTAATTATTGGTTATTACATCATGGCCAAAGCCAAATATGGTTTTTCACACGTTTCACGTTGATGTTTTATAGTAATCGATACTTTTTGTAAACTTAGTCTCTTATACGCTTTACAAAAACACGGCCTTGTGTTGTGTGTGTGAAAGTGTTATGTCCTTGTTTGGTAACCCGTTGTTACTGACAGGGGTCGTATGTTTGAGTCCATTGAGCTTGTGAGATGGATGAATGATAGTATACCCAGAGTATACTATCTATATCTATAACGCCTGAAATGCACCATTCGAACGGTCAAGTGGAGAGATGAACGTACTGTACGTAATGTATTGAGTATAGAGGCAAATCAAAAGAAGAGCAACTGGATGGACAATCTCAGCGTGCCGAGGACGTCAGGATGTCAGGAGAGACCGAATAAGAAGAAAAATTTAAGTCGTGTTTACGAACGTCAATTGTAAAGAGCTGACAGATTTGCTCGATAAAAATGTGACTCATTTTTGTTCGAGACAGACTTAGTAGCGGTCAGGCGCATCAAATACAATTACAATTACGGTATCGTACCTTCGTTTTAAATTCGAAACCATATATTATTAAAAACTTATCGTTCATTTATATATTAGATTATATGATTGTTTACTTAATATAAGATTGTGGAATTTTAAGTTTTTGCCATTGGTTTTGCGTTTGTATTAAGCAAATAATAAAAATTGTAAATGTTGTTTGTTTGTATTTGTGTATTTGTTAATAATATTGTAACCAAAGTTTTAGTAGTTTTCACACTACAAAAAACGATTAATTGGCTACAAACATAATATATTCTGTAATGTACTATATTAAATAAGTTCAAGCGGGCGAAGCCGCGGCTGGTCACAAAATAGTTAGTTATAATTTTATTTCAGCTGCACGCTGTATCCCACATGTAGCAGGGTAGGCAAAGAGAACTTAGTGTTGAGACACTCCGATCTCGTGTGTTGAGTGGCGGAACTGAACACCCCACTTTTGGGTACCGCCTACCGGTACCAGAGCGAAGAAGTAAAAATATTAATTAATAATAATTCATTCCTCTGTGTGGGAATCGAACTCACTACCGTCGAGTTATAGTAAACTCAACGTATTAGTTATAACGGGTAGATTACTTATAACGGGTTAGTTATAACTAATATACTGAAATAAATCATTAATCGTTCATTAATCGTTAAATACCCACACCTTGATAAAGAAGTCATCAAATTGATTTCTATTTCATTTTGTTCTATAATTTGTAGCTTATAGGCGTGTTATGCAAGTCGAGGCCAGTCGTGGCGCAGGGGGACAAGCGTGCGAATGTAAACGCGATAGATTGTGGGTTCGATTCGTACTTGAGGAAATGAAATATTTAATATTTGCATTTCCTGGCCCCGGTAACGGGGCAAAGCGCGAAACTCCTGGCTGCTAAAAAAAAGTTATGAAAATTTTCTTTTATCAATGTCATATGGAATGGAACCACATAATGAAAATTGGCCAGTAAAGTTTAAGTAAACAATTACACAAAACAGCTGAATAATAATTTTGACTACAACATATTTATAAATAAACAAGTATTTATAACAAAAACACAAGTACTTGATTAACAGTTGATTACGGTCAGTTATCTGCATAGCACGAGAATTGTGCGTGTTGTATGCAAGGATAGCATTTTTGAAATGTTGTGTTAGTTCTTGAATCAATTTTATAACTTATTTTCGTAAAAAACATTTAATAATTATTCATATAAGAGGGTAAGTATATTTTAATAATATATTATAATATACAGAGTGATTTTGTCACCATCACTTTAAATGAAACCACAGTTTTAACTACTGTATAAAAGCCAACCAAAAATGAAAAAAGGGTGTTTTCAAACAAAATAAATAATAAAATTATCGTTGTAAAATAAAACGCACTTTGTCATGTCATGAACGCCTACTAATCATTGCTTGCACTTTGTTTAAGTGAGCTTTAAAACATAAAATGGACCTCTCTCAATGCTATTCTAAACTCCCTAACGATAGGTTAGCAGAGAGTATATACTAAGTTTTAACTTTTTAGTTCTATATAACAGTTTCATCTGTGCGTTGATTTGTATATATAGATAGATAAAAAGTGAAAAATCTACTGACTAGTATGAAAGTTAAGTACTTTCATTTGGAAAAATATAGGTAGTTAAATATTAAGAAGCAGTTAGGCAAAAAGATCCTGGGCAGGGCACTCCGTTCTCCGCTTTCCATCTGAATTCAAGATATTGAGTAGGAAATATCAACGATGCAGTTTGTTTTCTCGTGGCGATAAAAATTATATAAACTGCTCTGGTGACAACTGTGTAATAACATTAGCATATACGGAAGTAATTTGTTGTTTTTTTTAATATTTAAATATTATTTGTTAATTGCAAGAATAATAATGTTAATTATTCTTAAAATATTAAGCGCGATTAATTAATATTAATATTAAGCGCGAAATATTAATATTAAGCGCGGCGTTGAGTTCTGCCACTCAACACGCAATGCCTCCAGAAATCGGCAGAAAGTGGGGAACGGAGTGTCTTAACATTAGGTTCCCTCTGCCTACCCTGCTGTGTGCGGGATACAGCGTGAAGGTGATTTATTATTCTTAAAAAATATTCTATAACATCATAAAAAATGGTGAAGACGGTCGTTGTACAGTGAGGCAGTGTCAGACTGTGATGGCTGTGGGTTTGATACCTACTTGTGGAATAAATTATGTTTAGTTCTTCGCTCTGTAGACAAAGTACAGTGAGCAGTTGAGCTCCGCCGCTTCAGAATGCAGCAGCATTCAGAAGCTTCGGATGGAAAGAACAGAACGAAATATCTTGACATTAGACATGCTCTCTATGTAAGCTCAATAAAAAAATGGTGTTCTTAGGACTTTATTCTTTTATATTTATTTTTATCCTTATTATTAATCAAAACAACAAATACGCCAAGCAAATAGCCCAACTGTATTATACTATGTACAGTTCTCGAGGTCTACTATTCTTGTACTGCGTCATATATATTTAATTCTTAACATTATATTTCTGTGTACGATAAATTAAGTAAGAGATAAATTTGGCGCTATCACTAAATAAGAATGAAGAAAGGTAATAATATCTAGTGTAAACTTTGGTTGAGTCCGGGCCTTAGGGGAAAATGTGTTAGAATTCTTAACATTTGCATTATAAATAATTTACACACGCTATAAAATTATCATAAAATAAAAAAAAATCATAATAACGATAATTATTAATTTGAGGCCAGTCGCGGCGCAACGGCACAAAGTTTTACTGTAAAACCGACTATAAACGTGTGGGGTCAGTTCCCACTCGGGGGAATTAATTAAATAAATCAGCTTCTCGCTGTATCCCGCACACAGCAGGGTAGGCAGAGGGAACCTAGTGTTAAGACACTCCGTTCCCCACTTTCTGCCGAATTCTGGAGTCATTGCGTGTTGAGTGGCAGAACTCAACGCCGCGCTTTGCCTCGACACTTGAGCGAAGAAATGGAAATCTAAATTTAACTAAATATTTCATTTCTTCGAGTGGGGATCGAACCAACAATACACACTTCACACTTTGCCCCGGTGTGCGACCTCTTGTTGATTGCGTAAATAATATGAAATAATAATCTATTACTATTACAGCAACAATGATAAAAGTAAATGTTTCTGAAGGCGTATTAGCGGGGAAAGAAGAAATAAACGAATTTGGTGGGAAATTTTATATCTTTAAAGGCATTCCTTATGCTGAACCTCCAATAGGGGATCTTAGATTTAAGGTAATATAGAAATTCGTATTTTTTTAAATACATTTTTATTTTATTTCAAAAATAAGCAAGATATTTTTTATTAAGGTTAAAAATTTATAAGTATGTATAAATTAGATTTTTTTTATATCTCTTTTCCAATTTATTATCGTTCTATGGTAAGTTAATGACAGGTACAAATAATCTACTAAAAAGGTGATAAAACTAAGAAATTAGTATATACCTATATAATAGTATATTATATTACAGGCCCCTCAACCGCCAAAACCATGGACAGGGATCCGCAACGCTACAGAACACGGACCAGTATGCTACCAATATGATATGTACATCACACAACAAACCCAAGGCAGCGAAGATTGTCTATATCTTAACATATATACGCCTGAACTAAAACCTAAAAAACCTCTACCTGTCATGGTTTGGATACATGGTGGAGGCTTTACCTGTGGAAGTGGAAACGATGATTTATATGGCCCTGAAATTTTAGTTAGACATGGTGTAATTCTTGTCACAATTAATTATAGATTAGATATTGTCGGCTTCCTCTGCCTACACACAGAAGATGTTCCAGGTAACGCTGGAATGAAAGATCAAGTAGCTGCATTACGTTGGATAAAGAAAAATATAAGTTATTTTGGTGGTGATCCGGAAAACATAACAATTTTTGGGGAAAGTGCTGGTGGCGTGAGCGCTTCATATCACTGTATATCACCTATGAGTAAAGGGCTTTTTAAAAGGGCCATACTGCAAAGTGGCTGCTTTACATGCTGGTTGCCAAATATATACTTACCGCGCGAAAGAAGCTTAATATTGGCAAAAGAATTAGGATGCGAATCAGAGAATGATACTGAAATATATGAATTTTTAAAACGTCAACCTATTGAGACTCTTACAAAAAAACAAATTAATTTATCATTTGCAGAAAGCTCTAAGCTACTACCGACTGTATCTTTTGGAGTAGTTATTGAAAAGAAATTTGACAATATAGAACCGTTTCTAAATGAAGATATACATGAACTTCTTAAAAATGGCCTACATGAAGGAATAGAAGTAATGAATGGTTATACTGCAGATGAGGGAATTATATTTTTAGCTGGTGACCGTAAAGTTGATAAAATTTATGATCAAGCGAATAAATTTCTTGAATTTTTTGTACCCAAGCAGATTGAAATTCAACATTCTGTATCGCACCAACTAGATATAGGAAAGAAGTTTAAAAACTTTTATTTTCAAAATAACAGAATCTGTGAGGATAATTTAGATCAACTGTTAAAGTATATTAGCATGGCATATTTTATATATCCTGCTATTACATTCCAGAAAGCTGTTGCAAAACTTAATAAAAATAAAATATACTTGTACAAATTTTCATGTAAATCAGAATTGAATATATTTACTGAAAGCTTAGGGTTAACAGATATGTTTAAGGGTGAAATAAAAGTTAGTCACGCTGACGACGTATTCTATTTATTTCCTCTTAAAAAAAAGCCTCAGAATTTTAAAATAACTTCCAAAGCCATTAAGATGGTCGAAAAAGTATCTAGACTATGGACGAACTTTGCTAAATTTGGGTAAGGTATTGTATGTAATATTTTTTGAATCAGATCACTATTACTCGTTCGACGTGTCTTAATGCTTAACACCAACCTGCACCGATGCTGTTTCTTTAGAGGTCCGTCCCCTAAACAGAAAAAACTAAAATCTTATGAGATTATTCTTTGTTGTTCGTGTGGCCGTCTGTAAAAGGCATTTATGACTAGATCAAGATAGAGGTATCAAGCCAAAATTAAAATAAAATGTGCAGCTAGCTACCTTATGATACAGAAATATTAAACTAACGCGATCAAAAGATGATGCATTTATGCAATATTTTGGCTGCATTTTGTATGACAAGCAAATTAAAAACCCATAGGAACCTGTCCCTGCTGATCCTGTGGACCCTACAGCTATACAATATGGCTGAAGTGATATCATACAATATAAATAAAAGCAAATTCCGATAAGTGAACATTTATAACTATTTCATAGAAAAAAAAAATATAAACTCATTTGTCGTTCATTTCATACAATATATGTGCCGCATTCTTAAGTTTGTCAACTTTATTCGTCGCTTAATCAAAAGTTATAGGATACTTTCCGTAACCCTACAATTGTAAAATTTGGCAAGAATTGAGAACTTACAGTAATAATGGAAAAATCCGAAAAATGGAAATTTACATTCATACAGATAATAAATATTACACAATTAAATTTGTCAGGTTTTATAAGTTGTACTTCTTTTTGACATATAATCGATTTTAAATTGGTACGGATACCCCGGTAAACGAGTTCAATTTGTACTTGGTCGGTTTTCTTGTTTATTTATTTATTATTATTTACGGGGCCAGTCGTGGCGTAGCCGCACGAAGTGTCACTGTAAATTCGACTGGTTGTGGGTTCGATCCCCACTCGAGGAGATGAAATATTTACTTAAATTGCATTTCCATTTCTTTGCTCTGGTGTCGAGGCTAAGCGCGGCGTTGAGTTCTGCCACTCAACACGTGATGCCTCCAGAATTCGGCAGGAAGTGGGGGAACGGAGTGTCTTAACACTCGGTTCCCTCTGCCTACCCTGCTGTGTGCGGGATACAGCGTGAAGCTGATTATTATTATTATTATTTCGTTATTGAATTAGTATTGTAAGATATATAGCAATAGCAAAGCATTTATGTATTATATGATTGTCATATTATTAAAACTGTAAGTACTTATGACAAGGTTGACTCTATTAAGTTTAATAGGTATTTGAAATCCTACTTGTAATGTAAGTGTTATGTATGTTTAGAATATTAAGTATTTGACTCAACCGCAATCAACTCACAGCGCACCGATATGTTTATAAAACATAAATTAAAATATAATTTAAATTTTAATATAATAATTTAAAATTTAATTTAATCAGCTTCACGCTGTGTCCCGCACACAGCAGAGTAGGCAGAGGAAACCTAGTGTTAAGACACTCCGTTCCCCATTTTCCGCCGAATTCTGGAGGCATTTCGGGTTGAGTGGTGGAACTCAACGCCGCGATTTTGCCTCGACACCAGAGCGAAGAAATGGAAATATAAATTTAAATAAATATTTCATTTCCTCGAGTGAAGATCGAACGCACAACCAGTCGCGTTTACAGTCACACTTTGTGCCCCTGCGCCACGAAGAGCCTCGCTTATGTTTTTATTTGCCTTTTACCTTCTATGTTTTTGTTTTTATTTGCTTTAAGTTAGCACATATTTCAGGGATCCTACACCAGACAATACTTTTGAAGCAGTCTGGCAACCATACACCACGGAAGAGGGACATTACATCGACATAGGGGACGTTCTTGTACCTGGTGTCGATCCAGATAAAGAAGAAGTTGAATTCTGGAATGATATTTATAAAGAATTCTATCCACAGATATCCTTTTAAAAGTATTACATTATCTTTACTAGAGATTTTCTTTTTTATTTCAGAAAAAAATGGAAATTAGGTAACTAAATAAATAATAACTTTAAATAATAAGAATAAGTCAACGACATGCTTTATATTACTTTGTCGTAATTATAATTTTACTACTAGTGTTTACTTTCATTTAATTTATTTGTAGAATTTGGAATGGGAATTGTTTAATATTTTATTTGTTTTTATATTTATGTCAAGTTAATAACTAAAGATTTGTTCTTTTGTAAAATAAAAATGTTTTAAGTTATTGTTGCTGTTTTTTTTGTTTATATTAGTAACACACTACTTTTCAATCCAATTCAATATATTTATTCACACAATATCAATTCAAGTCAATTGTATTTATTGTTAATGTAAGTATAGTTTTATGTGTTTTGAATATATTAAGTTAAATCAAAATCTTACACTTAACTGTAACTAATATAATTAAGAAAAATTTAAGCTTATGTAGACTTTTGCAAGCACTTTTGGATTGTCGAATGAACATAAAACTACCACCGACTCGGAAGTCTGCTGAGGAGAGGCGACAAAACAACTGCTCTTTTCAATTTTGAGATTACATTTTCTTTGTTTAATACAATAATACAATGGTGGCTATCATCCTGCATGAAATTCAAATAATCTTAATTAAACACATTTTTTATTCCTACAAAAATTCTTGGGTAGTGTAATAAGCTTTCATAATTGACGTTGTTTTTGCAGTTACTTAATATTTCTGTAGTGTCAAATTTGAAATATATTGTGGTTTGCGGAATACAGTAATAGATACTGCGAAGAACAGAGTGCCTTTGAATTAGATTCTCTCTGCCTCCCTTAGTATATGCGGGATAAATAGCGAAACTGAAAAAGGACAGTTCATTATGCCTTATTGACACACAGTACCTTGATATCGAAGACTCGTTGTCACCTATAACAAAAAATAAATCATTATTAGCACGCATTTTCCAAAAGTATTTGTTAAATAATCCATACCTTTATTATAAATTCAAATTCTCTCTGTCTGTCTGTCTGTGGTGAAATAACGGCCAAACCGCTGATCCGATTGTGATACAATGTCATATAAAGATATTTTAGGCTCTAGGGATGAACATAGGCTACTTTTTTCTCATATTTGTAATATCCTCGTTACATATGATTAAAAACCTTTCTATTTGATATGCAATATGTTGTCTGACATGTTAATTACAACCGTCGCCGAGCAACCATCGCTAAGCAACAAGAAACGTTGTTCTAGAAAAGGTCGCCCAAAAAGGGCTTCCTAAACGCTTACATGGCTTGCGATGACTCAACTTTATAAGATACATAAAAACAATATCCTACAAAATATTGGCCTTTAAAAAATCTATATAAATATCAGTGATAGTATATGTCTATCTCTGAAAGTGGAGCCACAGTAACCATTTTAATGTATTTAATTTTAATTTATCGGATTATTGTGAATGTATTTTCCATAAATTGGTTATCCTTATCAAAATAGTACAATAGTCACCTTTAGCATTTCATCTAGATTGAAATTATATTTTACTATACATAACTCTAACAAATACTTTAGGAAATATCACTGATTCAAAATGACCCAGCTAACGAGCCGAACGGTGCGATTAAGTTTTGTTTTATTCTGGTATTATTATATATTTCGTGATACTTTTAATTTTAATACTTTTAAATATTTATTTTACGTTGACAATATTAATTAATGATACAGCTGGTTTTGTTTAGTTTTTTTTATTAGTTACCTTTAGTTACGTTTACTTATTACTTTGTGTTAATTTAAAAACAGTCAGGGATATTATTTTTAATGTTAAGAATTTCCTTAAGTTACTTTTACTTATTTGTTTGTTTATTTCAATTACTCAGATATTTTTTCCTTAATATTGGGATTTTATTTCCCTTATTTATATCTTATTTATTTTTTAATAATTTTCATTATATTAGGATCAGGCTTATATTTCTTAGTATTCCTAATAAAAACTGAAAATTATTTCATAAATATATTTAATATGACGGCACGAAGTGTGACTGTAAAACCGACTGGTTGTGCTTCGCTCTGGTGTCGATGTTAAGCGAGGCGTTGAGTTCTTCCACTCAATACGAAATGCCTCCAAAATTCGGCAGAAAGTGGGAAACGGAGTGTCTTAACACTAGGTTCCCTCTGCCTACCCTGCTGTGTGCGGGATACAGCGTGAAGCTGATTTTTTTAATTTTAAATTTATTTTGACAGAAACGTGAGAGCGGGTTCAACAGCACCACGATATTAGTGATATTCTTAGTTTTTTTACATATATGGATAGATAAAAGTTAACGCATTCCCAAACACAATCTGTAAGCGGAAATCAATGCACGACCCGTATCAATATCTATTACTTTTGATGCTTATCTTGATGTTTAATGTCGTTTCACACTTTAGATGTGGAACAAAGAGAGAGATTCTTTGGGAATTGTCACTGGAATGAATTGTCTATCGTCGTATCCGTGTATACAAATATTGTTATGCAAGCACCGCCAAATTTGCGAGACATTGCATTTAGAGAAGTGGAACTTAATGCCGTGATTTTGCCTGTTGTTAGAGTAAGGAAATAAAAAAATCATTCCCACGAGTAGGATAGTAGTACAACAAAAAATTGTGAAATTTAAAAAAAATATTATATAAAAAAAACCCGCCTGTATTAAACTATGCCACCTGTGCTAATATGTACCTACACTTATACATTGCCTATATTCTAAGCCTTTTGTACAGGATTGTATCAGAAGCGACCCAATCAAATCACTACGCTAACAGCACTGTCGTTCTGTTAATTAATTTATTATATTAGGGAGCGACCCTTAACAGTTGTAAATCTTGTTTACTGATAATGCTTTCGAGCTTTTATAGTTTAAGCGATAGTAATTTCCTAGCTTTTACCTTATGCAGTTTAGGCAGTAAGAACCGATATTCATGTCACTCTTCTTTTCTTAACTGCACATTGTATCGTTCTATTGTCTGCTAATATTTTTATTTCGTCGCTCTGGCAACGAGGCATTGTCCCGTGACGTTGAGTTCCGCCACTTAACACGCAATGTCTCAAGAATATATAAGAAAAAAATAAATCATATTTCCGAGTGGGAATCGAACCCAGATTCATTGTGTATGCAAACTATATTCCACTCCTAAGAATGCTCCTGTATGCGCTCCTAAGAAATTTGGCTAAAAACTAATTTAATTTAAAAAAAAACCGACTTCAATCGACGAACTAAAGAGTAAAAAATAATTAAACATTAAGGAAACCATTCTTTGATTTTGTTAAACAAAAATAATTTAAAAAAGATTTAATAATTCTGAAGTCATATACATATTAATTAAAAACTATTTTTACTAAAAACACGAGTATTTTAAAATTACACACAAACACTTCAATTTTAATCTAAGGTATAATCGTGATTCCTTACTAAGTATTATTTATAATTTTCTTCTTATAAAACTAGTGAACTACCTATACTGGAAATATCTTGGATGCACCTTAAACTAAAACTGTAATAACATATAATAAAAAAAGTAAACAAAAAACCAAGTATCCATTTCATAACAGCGTTGCGTGAGCAGACAATCTTCATCAAATTTCCGCCTAACAGGGCGAGTCCGAGGCGTCGATGGGGACACGCAGGGGACGTGATGTATGGCGAGGGGTCAATAGTGTTCTCAAACTTTGATGTTTGTGCAATATAATAAGTGTGAAAAGGTATATGTTATATTATGATCATTCACTCGGAAAGTGGGGAACGGAGTGTCTTAACACTAGATTCCTTGTGTCTATCCTGCTGTGTGCGGGATACAGCGTGTTTGATTAATTTAGTTACTCACAAAAAGAACAAAATATTTAATTCCTCACGAAAAGAAAAATACAATATAGAAAATATTTGAAATATAGACAAAGCAAAACAATGTTTTTTATTATTAATTATTATCTTAGTAATTTAATTTATAATCGTAACATATGATTAAACAAACAAACTCATCATTGCAACATCAGTTGCGCCATGATGACTTTAATATGTACATATTTCTATTTCAATACCCAAAATATTTAATTAACATTCGTAAATATATTAAACAGACAATTACCTTCTGTTAAATAGTATATCATGTTAAATAGTATAGATTAGTATAGATTTGTGTAAATTTTATTATTCAACTAGATTTATGTAAAGTTTTAAATTAAAACTAAATTAAAGAAATTTATTGAATTTTGTTTTCAACACAATTATCCATCTTGACAGATATCGAGACGTTGTTGATTCTTTTAATAGATCAACCTTTTATACTTGTACTTATCACGGCTGTAAAGAATAGTAAACCTGCTGACTCGGTCTGCCACTGCTACCGTTCTCGTTTATATACGATCATCCGCTACCAGATTGAGTTAATACTCTATTCTGACACTAAATGTTCTAATCGAGAAATAATATCAAAAAACTCAACAAAGAAACTTTAGAGATTAACACAGATGAAGTACAAGTAAAATTTGATGTTATCCAAAAATCTATAAAACGAGCTAGTGGCAAAGTAAAGAAACCTAAACAAAAACTTACAAAGTTGACTAATTATACGATTAAACTTATTGATGACAGATTAAGCACAGATAGAACATTACCCAATTTTAGAAATAAGGACAGAGAAGTAAAAAGAAACATTAGAAAAGATGTAAGAGAGTATGATCTTAAATTATACTAAAATGCTTTAGAAAGAAATACGTCATTACAAATTGCCAAAGGAGTTTTTACTGGAAAATATTGGATTACGAGTTTGAAAGACAGTGCAGGAAATAAACACCAAAACAGAGAGATTTTATTAGAAATTAGAACGAACTTTTATAAAAATCTTTATTCGCAACCTCAAAAGCAAAATAGTAGCAATAATACCGAAACTACCTACAATCTCGGCTTCCATAATTACTTATGCCCTGACTATATTCCTCCAATAACCCACTATGAAGTCCCAACTGAACCCAGTATGAAAAAAGTTAAAATACAACAAATCCCCCGGCGAAGATGGAATAACAACCGAGATTCTCAAAACAGGCGAAATCATCGTTTTACCATCGTTTACCCTATGTTAGTTTGTTTATTTCAATACTGGCAAGTTTCTAAGCAAAGCCAGCCTTGAGATTGGACTAAAAATGAATATGGCAAAGACCAAGCTGATGACTAACAGCGTACAGCAAAAGGTGACCGTAAGTTCGCCTTTTGCAATATGTCCAAGAATATATAGATAGAATACCTAGGTCAAATAGTTTCCTTTCAATGCCGACAAGACAAAGAAGTCGAAAGACAAATAGATAATGCCTGGTCAATGGGTGATTTCATGAAATTAAATAACCTTCCTCTGCAACATAAACGACGACTGATGGTCATGTGCATCCTCCCAGTGCTCACCTATGGTGCCCCGATATGGTCTTTGACGAATTCACAGAAGTCTGTCCTCAAGGTCTGCCAACGTGCGATGCAGCATCTTAGGTGTCAAATTAATGGATAAAATCCAAAATACCGAACTGCGCTCTCGCACAAAAATCGCTGATGTGGGTATTAAAGCCGCTAAGCTGAAATGGGACTGGACCGGACATGTCTGCCGTATACCTAAAGAGTCTTGTGCGAAATCTTCTACCAGCTTTATTCCAAACTCTAAAAGGAGAATTGGTAGACCGAAACGAAGATGGCGAGACGAGCTGGACCATTAAAAGCCTGACTGGTGTTCAATAACACAAAATAGACCAAAATTAAATGGAAATGGAGAGAGGCCTTTGCCCAACAATGAGACAGCACATGCTATAAAAGGCTATAAAAAAAGACCTTTAATAAGTTCTATGGAATAATTGAGTTCATATAGGTACTGCTAAGAACAAATTGTTTTTAAGAATTTTAATTTATTATCATAATTACTAAATTTAATTATAAGTAGCACCAAGTGGGAAATTTACTACCATCTCGTTTACAAAATATGTACATATATATTTCTTATTTATTTTACATTTCGTCGCTCTGGTGTCGAGGCGAAGCGCGGCGTTGAGTTCTGCCACTCAACACGCAATGCCTCCAGAATTCGGCAGAAAGTGGGGAACGGAGTGTCTTAACACTAGGTTCCCTCTGCCTACCCTGCTGCGTGCGGGATACAGCGTGAAGCTGATTATTTATTTTACAAATTATTCATAATAAAATCTGCTGAAAATTCTTTAATCCAAAATTTGCATAATTTTAATATAAAATATTACAATCGCCTGTAAAATCTGAGTTGTAATTAGATTTCAATCCCTTCTAAGATCTGATGGCACAAAGTTTGCTAGTTTGTCAAGCTTCGCTTTTAAGATTATTTTAAAGTACTTTATAATATAACAAATGATAAAAGAATGTGTAGGTTCAAAACTACAGTCGTTAGTGCATTATACTGCCTGCTACGAAACTTTGTGATATGATATTACAGTTACAGGAAAGATAACGGTATTATTATCACTACCTTGCCTTTTTACCTGAAATAGGTATTATTATAAATAAATACTATTAATGGGACGAGGCATTAATTAATGACAAAAGAAGAAACTAGTTAGTATTTCATGTATTTCCCATGCTCAGAGCTCGCGGCAGTACCTGGTACTTGAGAACTATGTGTGTGGTTTAAAAAAACCCTTTTGAAATATCATCGTATTGCAAATATCATACCGAGCCGAGTTCGAGCTTCTCTTACTACCTAATGAAATTTAAATTAATACTACTAATAATGTTGCCTTCCACGTTAGGTGTAAAAATATAAGTATTTATAATATTTTTTGACAGAATTGGCTACTTTAAAAAAAATTAGAGAGATTTCGCTGTTATACTTCTCGTTTCTACCCTCCATCCTATCTATTCCTAGTTCTTCTCCAGTTCATTGATAAGTTCGAAATACTTGTTTATTTAAAAAAAGTATAATTAAGTCCAACAGTTTCAGAAACACTGTCTTCTTTCACTACACCATTCATTCCACGGCCATTTTGCAATACATTGTTTGTTCAATTTGTACCCTCCAACCAACCTCAAGAGAGAAGCTACCTTGTAATAACCACTCAAAAACAAGCTTCCTTCCTTAAGTAAAAAGATATAAGACTGATTTTTTGTTAAAACACAACCTTTAGAAATTCCCTTTGCTGAACGTCTTGTAGGTAACTTACATTTTATCACTATTGTAGGTTCGACGAACTTTCTTGTAAGCATACTGTTTTTTTTTAACTATTTTATAAAAAAAAATTGGAACTTTGATAGATTTTCCCACTTGAACTTGAAATGGTTTATAAATTATGTTTATTTATTATGAATGATGAGATAATGCTCTATAAATGTAATTAATTATGAGGCCGTCGTGGCCCATGGACACAAGCGTGATATATTGTAAGCGCGACAGATTGTGTGTTTGATTCCCACTTGAGGACATAAAATATTTAGACTGACTGTAAAACCGATGGTTGTGGATTCAATTCGATCTCTAGGGTGTGAGATATTTAATATTTCATCATTTCTCCGCTCTGGTAACACAGGACAAAATAGCAGCGTTCAATTCTGCCATTTTACTCACAACGTCCCGAAAAATTGGCAGAAAGTGGGAAACGGACGGCTATATACGCTATATATTATTATATATATGAAGCTAATGAATATATATATGAAGCGAATGTGAAGCTAAAAAATGTAAAATAAAGAAAGGGGAGATTATAATATAATTTCTGATAAATATGTCGTGGCGTAGTTACACTTTAATGCACGCGATGCTTATAAGCTGGAATTCTAAGTAGAACATCTACATTTCAAATTCTTTCCAGATATGCTCAGGCTAGAATTAGTACCAGGTTAGAATGGTAGGTAGGCTTAAAAAATAAATTCTAAGCATATATTTAAAGGAATTATAAAATTAATAAAAAACAAAATATAGAAAAAATATTTTGCTTTTATTTCTAACATCATAAATAAAAAAATCGTTTTAATTATAAAATGAAAGGATATTTCGAATTTTAAGAAAAAATACGCTCTGGAACTTTGATAGCGACATTGTAATTAATGCCTCCACGAATGCTGTCAACTCGGACAGCCATTAGACTTTACTTGAATTTTCTAAATAGACGCCTTTCTTATAATTCTATCAATTGAGCTTAGAATTTTTCAAATAATTAGTTCGTACTCTCAATGAAACATAATAGTAGAAATAATATAATTCAAATTCTCAGCGTTCCCTACACTACACAAGCGTGAGACTGTAAACGCGAAGATTGTGGGTTCGTTTCCCACTCGGAGAAATGAAATATTTAGTCTTTTCATTGCCTCACTGTGGAAACGAGGCAAAGTGCTGCGTTGAGTTACTCCACTCAACACGCAATACCTCAACAGAAAGTGGAGATCAGAAGTATCTTTACGGGAAAGGCGTGTTTTAACACTAAGTCTCCAGATATTCGTGAAATTGAAAAAAGTGAAAAAAAAAACTATTTTATATCATCGTCCTGACTATAAATGGTTAATCATTCAATCTCCACTCGGGGGAGATGAATAACTTATTATTATTTGTACCCTCTGGCAAGACAAAGCTAGGCCCTGAGTTCGGTCTCTATAGAGTATGCGTTTAGAAACTCATCTTTCCTGCATTCTCTCATTTATACATGCATTGTCTAATATAAACATTCAAAACGTCTTTACTACGAGAGCCACCTCCGAGTGTATCACATGACTACTATGTGATAATGTATTGGTAGTCTGTCCTTTAGTGCGGGTTTTTAAAATACATATTTTTCGAGCCTGTAAATGCATACTTACTAAAGGACTGGCTTTACATTCTCAATATGTATGATGATATGATGAAATGGATTGCCTAATAATATTTTATAATTATAATCCTTAGTACGTACACACAGCGTCTGTGCCTGAGATAGATGGTGAGCAGTTGACCGCAAGGCCATACAAACAAGCCTGGCTTAAGCAAATGCATCCATGCATCCACCCACCCGTGGCGCAGAAACACAAGCGTGCGACTGTAAACTTGAAAGGTTGTGGGTTCGATTCCAGCTGGAAGAAATGAAATATTTAATATGTTCATTTCCTGGCATTGGCACTTCTAGTAACGAGAACGACTATTCTAGAATTCGGCGGAAATTGGGGAACGGAAGTACCTTTATGAAAATGGGATGCCTGAACACTAGGTTAGGCTAGGTTCCCTCTTCCTATCCTGCTGCCTATCCTGTGCATGATACAGCGTGAAAATACATAGCGTATGTATACCCACCTAATGACCCACAAAATATAGACAATATGTAAAAACATTAAAAATTAATTATTGAAGTTCCCAGTTCAGTTCCCATCATTTTCCTAACCCAATTTTTAAGCGTACAAATAAAATTTTGGAGACTACTCATTTCGTCAAAATGAATAAATACCAAAGAGCTATATGCCAAAGCTATAAGAGTGGAATATAACTCATTTATACTGCAAGTGCATATGAGGGGGTGCATATGAGGGGGTGCATAGCAGGGGGGTGAATATTTACATGCTAATATATTCAACGGCATTTGAATCTCTTTATTAAAAACACGGTATCATACCCGGTGTTAAGACGCTACGATTATTGCAATAATTAGTAGGTACTCAGCTATTGCAATTACATCAAGACTTGATAATGAAATCGCTTCTCATAGTAAATATTTGACTGAGTATACTGCAATGATGCTTATTAGGGAAGAAATTATGATGATTGTAGTAGGTTCGATTCTCGATTGGATGCTCGTTATAAACGATATTTGAAATTTTATTATCGCCTCTATATTCTGTATTAACAAAACCCAGCAAATTTCATGTACGATACCCGCTATTTTATTATTATGTAAAGCAATAAAATTGTAACCTTTATATTGAAAAGAGCAAGTGTTGAGTGTCTGTCAACGCATTCAGGCGCTGCCTTCTGAACTAATGATAGATAACTTTATGTTCATTCGAATATTCAAATGTGCTTGAAAATATTGATATTATAAATTTCAATAAAGGATATTTTGAACTGATATCACGTCGCTTGATTTTTTCTGCCTCCCTAAGTAATGCTGAAGATATGTGAGAATAAAAAGGATTCGTATATTAATTCAAAATGTGACATATTCAACACGCAATGTCTTTGACATGGATGTAAAGCCGACTTTGCCACAGATGTCAACTTTGGTAGGTGTTTCATTTTAATAATATTTTATAATTTCATTTTATGATTATAATAAACGATTACGTCTCTTAAAATTATAATTTAGAAATATATAAATTATAGATAGTAATATTTAACGGAACAATATTTTTTACTTAAAAAAAAAGTAAGTAAACAAGTAAAACAAAGAGATCCAAGACGCGCGGGTGTAAGTCCAAGTACGTTCAAGTTTTATCTTTTGTTATTGTAAAAAGCAAAATCAACAACATCTAAAATGTCTTTATTTCCACAATATTTTTTATATATAAATGAAAAGTTACATGTATAATTCACAAACAGAAAATTATTGTAAAAAGCCTAACATGAAATACGCCGTTTGATTGAATTAAGTACTCACATCGCTAGAGTAAATTAAATTATATGGTCGATACCGACGATTTCTATGTACGCGATTGCGCGTATAAGTCAAACCTAATATATCAAATACGATTGTAAATAAGATTTACGTTTTCTGATTATAAAGAAACAGATTTTGAGTTCGATTCTACTTTGGAAAATTAATTATTTTTTCATTTTTATTTTCTCGCGTTTCGTCAGCCAACACGCAATATCTCGTAAATTGAGAACAGAATGTCTTAAATACTTATTTAGAAAACGTACATAAAAATTTTAAATTCTAGGAGGCTCGGGTTCAAGTCCCACTACGTTAAAAAATTTTATATACGTTTTCTAAATAAGTATTTTTCTTTCCTAAATGTGGAATAACACTTTAAAAATGTTAAAAATATTTCATAAATTACGAATATCTTAACTTAGAGGCCGTCGTAGTGCCACACAAACGCCTGACTGTTTGCGTTAACAGTCGGTTGTGGGTTGAATTCCCACTTGGGAAAATGTATTGTTTAATATAGATCCCCTCTACACCGCTTTCTTGGATACGGAGTAATGCTAAAAAAAAAGACTTAACACAGTGAAAGCTATTTTTTAAATTTTGACTAATGCTTTAAAAAATCTCTTAATTTTTCTATTAATCAAAATGCTAAGTAATAGTAAGTTTTGTAAAAATAAATAATAATTATAATTAATTATATTAAAATATATATTTTTTAAAGTTGGAAAAGTTTGTTTTAAACAAAAGATAAGTTTATAAAATAAAAAAAAAATTATGCGCACTCGTAAATTTTATATGCAAATATATTCAGTGGCCTCTCAAGTAGGTACCTGCTGTAAATTAAAACACACGGACTAATATTTTCTTAAAAAACTGTAATAATTTTAGACTGTCTTATATTTTTGTACTTTGTATTAGTGGCGAGAAGAGTGTCTTAACATTAGGTTTTCTGTTTTCATTGATATATGAGAGATCTAAGAATGTCAAAAATACAATAAATATTTTTCTATATTACTCCTCAGGTGTATAATCTATATTTAATCGTTAGGTAAAAATATATTCGTAAACGTTCCAGGTTCTCTCTGTCAACCCTATTATATACAGCGTGTACAACGTAAAGCTAAAAAGATATATAAAAACTAATAAAAATTAAAAATCTCAATTAAATTCCCAAATTTCATAAATAAAAAAATACACATATTTAAATTATACCCATTCATTTACTCAGTTTTTTCTCTTTATTTAATATATAATATATTATGATAAATATTCATAACTACTTTGTATGTTTTAAAAAAATATTAAAAAGAACAATCTCCTATAAAATAACGTGAAAAATTCTGAAATCAACAACATAAAAACATCCTCCATCATTTTAAATGTGTTTCAAAGACGCCATGCAAACGCGATGCGACGAACTCTACATACATTAAGCGCTCCAAGTTTGATTTTTTTTCTTTACACCACTCATAAATTGCTCATCTCGCTGCTTTTTAAGTGCTGAGTTTTTGAAAAGGTTTTTTTCTTTATTTCCAGCTTTAGATAAGATTAAAAAAACAATAATACAGGATGGTTGCAGGTTCGATTCGAAGAAAGTTTAAATTTTGATATAATCACGTGATTGTTTTTTACGTTTTCAAGCCCAAACACACAAGCTATTTAATCAGTTTTACTGACAAATCGATTAATGTTCACTTAGGGAAAACTATAACTTAATTAAGAAGAACACAGCAACAAAAAAGGTAAAGATGAAAGAAAAAAAGGAAGAAAAGAACAAAACTAGATTCCCTTTGCCTACCCTGCTGTATACAGCGTATAGCTACAAAAGTTATAAGCAATTTCTTTTAAATACTTTATCTTCATTTATCCTTGAACCAAAGGCAACTATGCAGGCAAAGCTACCAGCAGAATGTAAGCAAAGCCACATACATGCAATGAATCATACACCGTTGTTGATATTACCACCATTAGACAATTAATCCGCCATAGTGACATGCCCAATTACCACATTAATATCATTATTTACGGTCAGATAATACAATATCTATATTATGTATGAGGTTATCATAGCCATAGGTATAGAAATAGTGGACCCGAGTGGCCCGTGTCTAGTATAGTCTAGTGTCCGCCAAAGAATATTGACGAACAAAAAATTAAGACTGAAAAATTAAGAAAACATAAATTACACGAAACATAAATTAAATATTAAAGTTAGGAATGGCAATAAATTACAATTTTTATTAAATTGCATTTTTTTAATTTTGAATGAGAAAAATATTTTTTTGCATATAAACACACAACGGTGTACACACATATAATCTAAAATATGTAGAACTCGAAATTTATCCCGAATGAACACAGATCTCGGCACCCATATAAATATAGATGTTGTCGTTGAAGTCGAGCATTACTTAACGTTTAATTTCACTTTTATTTCACATTTATATCATTCACTTTTTGTTAAGAAATTATTACTATTCATACTTTGCTATTTTTAAGCTTTACCGCTTTATTTTCCTACGTTGTTTGATCTAACTTTCATACTTCACCTTTTTTACGTTCTTGATAGTAATCATCAATAATTATGAGTTTTCAGTTTTTTTCCTTTATACATGTATGTATAATTAATTATGTGTAAAAATGCTGGTTTTTAAGCGTTAATATATCAACAACTGTTTGAGTACAATTTTCGAAATTGCATAACAAACTAGAAGGTTGTAACAAATATGCTAAATTTAATGCATGTAAACTAATTGGCTTACGAGTTAAAATGATTCAAAAGTAGCTTGAAATAGGACATATAAAATACACATTGCGCGTTTCCAGCCATTTAACTTGGCTGCGCACGCTGGCGCGTGTCTTCATATTTAAATTATGTGCCACACGTCTCAACGTTCTCATTAAACCATGAAAACAACTGGAAATTATCTCTAGACACCCCTATTATAACTATATAGATTGAAAGAATACGATTAGAAACATATACTTGTGAGTTCGATTCTCACTCAGAGTAAAACTTATATTTAGAAGATATTTTCCCCAATTTCATTAGAGATTTTTCAGCGTTGGATATACACACCGGCAACGAATAAAAAAGAATATATCTACATAAATTAAACTAAAGCCATCGGGGCGTAACGTCATTTGTTACTCCTGACGGTCCTCGAAGAAAGGTAAAACAAAGCGTAGCGTTGAATTCTACCACTCAAAGCTGCCTCTAATTCAGTGAAAATGGAGAACGGAGTGTCTTGACGCTACTCGAACATACTAAGAAGTGTAAAGCTAAAGCAATAGTTGCTACATATGTTTAAATTTCGGTTACTTAATTTGTTTAGAAACTGTCTAAACTCCAAAAATTCAAGAGACTATCTTGGCGTCTTGGCGTAAAGATTTCTATTTTTATTAAAATATAATAATTTACGGCTTCTGCGCAATTGCGCAAAAAAATTGGTTAATTAATTTATTATCTACGCTATCTTAATAGTTATATACATATGTCGTTGTTTAAATCTTTTGGGATTTTATTTATTTGCTTCCAAAGAAAATCATATTTTTATTACTCATTACATTAGAAAAATGCTTAGTTATTTGTTAGGTACGTGTGGGATAAAAGGTAGCCTATATGTTAATCCTAAAAGGGGGCCCTCTATCAATCAGTAAAACTACTCAAAATCGGTTGTTGTTCCGTATATTAGCCTGGTCTAACAGAAAGACAGACGGACAGACAAATTGTTTGTTTGTGTTTTAATATCGTGTAAATAAATATAGGTATGCACGTGAAAAAACACAGTTATTTTTACATTACAGACAAACACATCAATTTTATTAATATGTGATTTATTGTATACAGATAATACTAGCGGAACCGCACGGCTTCGTCCGTATGAACACTAAATTCTCTCTGCCAGCCCTGCTCTGTGCGGGATACAGCGCGAAGCTGATTTATGATTTATTTATTTATAAATTTGACCAAAGGAAAATATATATTAAAAAAAACTAAACAAATTCAGCAGAATGATTTGATTTTTTTTGTAGGATAATATTCTTGCATATATTTTATTATTTCTGCAGCACTCGCAATTCGATTTTATTAAAAACCGGACAAGCGCAAGTTGGGCTCTCCCACTAAGGATTCCGTACAAAAATTAGAGATCTGGAGCTTTTTCTGAAATTCAAGCTTAGCTTTACCTGGGTCCTTTCATCTGATTTTGCCCGCGTTTTAAGGCCATTTATTATTTTTTAAGATTTAACCACAAATGTATAGTTTTCAGATTTTTTCCTGAACTAATACTACCTGCAGAAGCTAGCTGAAAAATTTCATAATTGTAGATCAACCGGAAGTTCCCTATTAATTTTGATTTGCTTTATAGTTACGAAATACGCGTGTTTTGCGATATGAACGGCCATGCCTATATTTTTAAATAAATGTAGAAATATAATTTTTTCAGGAAATCATAGGCCCGTAGATCTGAGTATATTGTTTTTTTTTTTTTTTTATGGAAAAGACAAGGCAAACGAGCGTTCGGGTCACTTGATGGTAAGTGATCGCCGCCGCCCACGACCCCGTGCAACACCAGAGGAGCTGCAGGTGCGTTGCCTGCCTGCAAGGTGGTTTGGGCTCCGGAGCCCGCATTACCTGATGCGAAACGCAGTGGTATAAAGCCACTACTCCACGCCGGTTTTAAATGCCGGGGGTGGTAATAATCCGGTCGAGTCTGCCCATGCGTGTTGCCATTGCTGGCGACGTGACTCTACCACACGTACTTTAGTCGCCTCTTACGACACCACCAGTACCAGGATGATCCTATTCTAGGCCGGGATCACACGGCACAAAATGTTTGAATGTTTGAATTTCAAATCGATAGTTCCAAGCATGAGATAAAGGCTCTTGACAGACATTTAAAAAAACAGACGTACAGCAAGGGTTAATATATGTATAAGGTATAAGGGTTCCTTTTTTCTTTAAAAGGTACGGAACTCATCAACTCAAATCATAGATTCATGTTGTATTAGTTGTTTATAATAGTTATTTTAAGCTGCCTACATATTTTTTTTCCGTAAATATTTCGCCGAATTTTTCGAGACATTGCATGTTAAGTGGCGGAACTCAACGCGGGGCTTTTTGCTTTGGTGTCAGAGGGACGAAATGAAAATATTAAGAAATAATGATTCTTTCACTCGAATGGGGATCAAACTCACAACAGCCGCGTTTACACCCTTGTGCCCCTGCGCCACGGCGGCCTCATAACATGAATTGATAATGAACAGCGCAAATAACCACATAAAAATTTACAGTAGAGAGAAAATATACCACCGCGAAATTTTTTCTAGATTTTTTTAAAAGACGATATTTTCGTAAAACATTCGTCCTGTGTCTTATAAGAAAAAGACAGTGCACGCCATATAAGCGTTCAGGAAGACCATTTTGGGCGACCTTTTCTTAAAACAAGGTTTCTTGTTGCTTAGCGACAACTGTAATTAACATGGCAGAATAAAATGCATAACAAATTGGAAAGTATTTTAATATATATCGAAATTATTACAAATATAAGGAAAAAATCCTAAATAATATGAAATATTATCACAATCACATCAGTGGTTTGGCCGTGATTACGTCACAAACAGACACGACAGTTACTTTCAAATTTATAATATGAGTATAGGATGTACAGATGTAATGTAATATATAATATTTATAAATTTATAAAGTTTAGGCTGTCGTGGCGCAGAGGCACATACGTGTGTATGTAAACGCGACCGTTGTCGGTTTGATTCCCACTCGGATTTTCATTTCCTCGCTCTGGCAACGAGACAAAGCGTGCTCTACATAATTCGGTGGAAGGTGGGGAATGGAAATGTCTTAATGGGAAATAAGTGTCTTAATATTAAGTTCTCAGGTGCCCCCTGTCTATCTTGCTATGTGAGGGATACAGCGTGAAATTAAATGTCGGAGAACGACCGAGTGGTAGGCGTAAATAATAAACGAGTAGAACCTCGACCATGTCCTGGCTTTTGGTTCTGCTCATATGTGAACACATGACACATGTACAAGGACTCAGCAAAGATAATAAATAATAATGTTATCTTATTCTTTAAATGATATGAAGCTTGGAGCAGTGCCTGGGACTTGCGACCACAAGTGTAGGCTTCAGGGTACCCTTTACTGTAACAAACACTCGCCTTCGCTGCTCCAGCCCAGGGTAATTACAAATAGGTGTTAACCACATTCATAATTACAATAATAATTGATTAACTAAATAGCACCTAACCTGATTAACTAAACCTCGTGGCGCAGCGGCACGAGGTGTGACTGCAAAACCGACTGGTTGTGGGTTCGATCCCCACTCGAGGAGATGAAATATTTACTTAAATTTATATTTCCATTTCTTCGCTCTGGTGTCGAGATTAAGCGCGGCGTTGAGTTCTGCCACTCAACACGCAATACCTCCAGAATTCGGCAGAAAGTGGGGAACGGAGTGTCTTAACACAAGGTTCCCTCTGCCTACCCTGCTGTGTGCGGGATACAGCGTGAAGCTGATTTAATTTAATTTAACTAAATAATCAATTATCCGAATAGTCGAGGTTAGTCAGTGGCAGAGCACGAGTAGTGCTCCGAGCCACACCAGAGCCAAGACTGCCCGTACAATGTCCGTGCGGCTTTTTATACGATCGCTAACAAATAAGTTGTAGGGTAGAATGAATAAGAATCGTGTTGCATCTTGATCGCTGCGACATATATATACAAAGTTATCATTATAAACTTCATCACATAAAATTATAAATGGAGGCTAAAATGTATTAATTTATATCATAATGTTAATCACAGCCATATTTCGATACAAAGTTATTTGTTTGTACACAGATTAATTTTATCGTTAATCATGACAATAACCTGAAATTATTATTTCATCATTTCATAAATTAAACAGTGTTGTTAATCTTTGAGTAAATTGATTTTGTTGAATATTTTATAATAGGTGACGTAATTTAAAAGCATTAAACTACGTTAGTTGTGGGTTCATTTTTCCATCAATAGCTGCTTTCTTTATTATAGCTTTAAGCTTTTTCACTTAATGTTAGGAAACTCCGTTCACCATTTTCCCCCCAATTTTCAATTAATGTAAATAGACCAAACGCGGAGTGATTTTTCTCCACCTAAGAAACAACATGTTTAAAATAGACGAAAATTAAAAGTTACTATAATACAATAACCCTCCGCCTACGTGAAGCAGAAAAATAAAAATAAATAGTAAATTTTCTAAATTCTTTTTTAAAAAACTATTAATATATTAGAAAATTTGGTTTACATCATTAAAATAACTAAAACAGTCAAAATTAAACGACGGCCACGCTTATTGACCCCAATTCGTGTAACATGAGTAGTGTAATACAATACGAGGCAATTTAACCACAAGGTGTCTACATGCTGTACTGCTACGTATGCGGTGTCAATACAGTTAATTATTTATATAATAGCGATCAGATCAGGCTTCTCTGAAGAGGAAATGGTATATAACTTAGCTTCTATGAGATGATGTAGAAAAAACGGCCTTACGTTTTACCCGCATATTCAGGAAGGCAGAGGGAACCTAGTGTTAAGACACTTCGTTCTCCTACGGTTTGTCTACTAAAGCCTGAAGATGAAGATGGAAATAATTTCAATATAATTGTCGCCTCGAGTATACAGATATTTTATGTGATAAATAAAAAAATTATGGATAATTGATTAAGCTTTTTTTTTAGTTCCAAGCTGTATCCCACTCATAGCAGAGTAGCCAGAAACCTAGTGTTAAGACACTCCGTTCTCAATAAGGCACTTCCATTTCCCACTTTCCACAGATTTTTTGAGTAGCGGAAATCAGCGCTATACTTTGCCACGTTACCAGAGTTACCACGTTATCGAACTCAGAACCGTCGCGCTTACAGTCGCATGCTTGTGCCTCTGGGCTACGACGGTCTTAATTTGTATGTATACTACATAAAATTCGACAAGAAAGCTAGAGATAACATAGTATAATATCATGTGGCAGACATAAAATTTATAGTACAGGTAACACCATACTTCATCAAATTGAAAACCTTGGATTTGAACTGCTACTCAGTATGTCATAATTCATTTAAACAATCGATTAATCAGCTAAAGCGCTAAAAATCTTCACCCTATTTGCATTATAAATAAATTATTATGCAAAACGTCGACATTTATCCTGGTATTAACGAAATGTAAAAGCCAGACGTAGTATTATACAGTAAGCACTCAATACAGCCATATACGGAAGCAAATATATGTATTATGTGTATACAGCGAACAGAGACCCTGCCCCTACCGTGAAATTCTAAATTCCGTTTCAAAAAACTTGTAGTAATTACAATCTTATTTTTTAAGTAATAAAGTTTATTTTCCAACAAAGGCAAATCTTACATTCGTACAGACACATACAAAATGTTTATTTTCTAATTAAGTTCAAACAATGCCTTTATTCACCCCGTCGAAGTGAAATCCCCTTGGTTTTCTCGAAAAATAAATACTCTACTGCTGTAAGCTTTAATTGTATCCGAGTTTTTTATTTTTGAAAGCTGAGTCTAGAAAAAGAACTAACATCACCATGTTCTACTTTTTGTTACTTATTCAAAGATTTTACCTATTTTATGCGTAACACAACGCCGTACATATTTAGTTACTAGGTCATAACCTCATACTGTATGCCAGTATGCTGCAACTACTAGGCAGAAGGAGCTTAGTGTTAAAACGTTCCGTTCCTCATATCTAATTTTCAAGACATTGCTTTTTGAGTTGAGTGGCGGAATTCAACGCCGTTCATACTCTTTTAATTATTAAGTACATGCAGTTAAAAGTATATTCACAAAAATATTTTAGAAAAGTCTAAAATGGCGGTAGTCTAGTTCAAGGTGCGGATTTGAGTCTTTTTAATTTTGTAAGATTATTTTCCTATCCATAGTGTATAATACTTAATAACACTTTACAAATTTTCGAAATATATACACAATATTTTTGGCATGAGGAACTTATCTGGTATTAAATTCAACTTAGAATATCTAAAGCTCTAATTCTAAATAAATATTTTAGTCTATCTAAAGTGCCGAATGTGTAAAATATTTATATGACAGTACATTCTTAATAATTATACTTTAAAAAAAATACTCCCTCCTACGCACCCTAAAACCATCGGCATACAAAAAGCTAAACCTACAATTAAAGAAATTCATATTCATTTTTAAACCATGCAATGCACACGCAAGGGACGTGGGGATTTTGAGACCACCTTTATAGCTGTAATTATTATGGTTTTTACCATTTTTTTTGTATTAATCTAATTTTTATTTAGTAGTAAGGTCATCGTAGCGCAGTACGATATCCTCTGACTGTAAACGCAATTAAAGTAAAAAAACGCTGTAAAATTGTTTTACTTTTTTTTTTAGAAAACGTATAAAAATTTAAACGTAGTGGGATTTAACCCCGCGCCTCTTGAAAATTTTTTTTTAGCTTCATGTTGTGCCTAGCACATCATGAGATATCAGAGTAAGAAGTAGAGCCTGGAAATCTAGTGTTAAAACACTCCGTTTCATTAAGACACTCGCGTTCCGCACTTTCCACCGAATTCTTAAGGCATTGCGTGTTGAACAGCGGAACTCAATACTGCGTTTTGCCACATTTCCAGAACGGGGATATGAATCAGCTTCACGCACAGCTTCCCAGCGTTATACAGCAGGCATAAGGAACTTAGTGTTAAGACACTCCGTTCCCACTTTCCGCCTAATTAAATGAAAATATTAAATATTTTATTTTGTCAAATGGAAATTGAGCTCACAACCTGTTGCGTTTAGTCGAAAGCTTGTGCCACCTTAAAATTATTAAAAGTATTGCTTTGTTTCATCTCTTTGGTAAGACAGAATGCGGCGTTTAGTTCCACCCTTCAACATGCAATATCTCGAATTCGGACAAAAAGTGATTGCGTGACGCTTGCCTTGATCTGTAAGTCGACAGCATTTGATGCAGTTAGAAAATTCCGAGCTTCACACGTTGGTCTTTGGTTTAAGTTTCTTGTAATATTATAATAATTTTATTAAAATTTAAGTACCGGTCGTAGTGCTCTTAATAATTGATAATGAAAGTGGAAAATGAATTGATATATGATTTCCGCTACGATTTGTTTCCCATTAGGACAGTAAGCAACTACCACTCCATAATTTATTATGAAATTCTTTAACTAATTAGATTAGATAAATTACTAAATATAATCAAATATATCTTAAATAATATCATATAAATCAAATATTTAATCGCTTAGAAATTTAACACAACGAAATTACTTAAAGTTTAATTCTATTTTATCACAGCAAGCTAACGTAACTAATTAAACCGTTCCACTCGAATGTCCGTGTCCAGTCGGTCTTCACCAATAATTTAAACTCACTCGTCCCCTATCTCCCCTACAAAGTGCTTGCGCTTATCGTTTATGTACATTTTCAAGCACATTCATGTTATTAATGACCAAAGAATAATTTACGCCATCGTGGTAATGGTTATAAGTTCAATCTTAAAATGATTATATTTAAAATATTTTTGATACTAATTTAATTCCACAGTTATGCGTCTCTATACTAAAAAAGAGTAATCGACCCTACAATATAAACACAACAACAAAAATTATATCTGTACCTCTAGGAAATTCTGAAAAACATGTTAAATGTTTATATTAAAAACCTTTATATTTGTTTTTCAATTTCTCACACCAACGAACAGCATGCTCAGTGACTCAATCTATAAGAACAAATACAAGTCTGCGCAAATATTTATTAATTTTATCATATTTTAAAGTCTAACTAGCTTCTTTAATTAGTACAAATATTTATTCAGAACTCCACTCTCTGTTCACCTGCAGACATTGCGATAGCGTCAAAGAAATATTATATAATATAAAAAAAAGAAAAAAAAGAAACTTAAAAATAACTTTCAATAACTAAACTTTAAATAACTTTCATAAATAAAAAAGAGAAACTTTATTTAAGATTTGAATAAATACATATCCAGACCGATTTCCTCAGGTGTCGGTCATTTACGTGCATGTGCTGTTGTGCCATCCGTGACACGTGACCACTCTATCGAAGCTGACGTCGCATCAAATAAGCTTCAATGCCACCTACATTAGCTCTCTATAGCACTTCTTTGTTCCGCACATGATCAGACCAGCAGACCAAGATTTGAATACGCAGTCATCGAAATAATTTTAACTGCACCATCATTTCTATCTTGCTATACATACTCGTATTTATGTACAACGTTCATAAATTAACTGTATTCATTAGAATATTAGATTAGATTGCCTCAAATTTAATTTGTATATTCATACAAAACTATACTTCATGTTAGTTTTAGCAAAGTTTTAATATTTCACTACGCTACAGCTGGGAGGTTGTATGAAAATTTTCCTGTACAGAACAAACTTGGCGAGTAATTTCAACGAAACAAGTGTAAAGCAGTAAATGTTGCATTTGAAAAGTACTAATTAAAAGGGAATTTGACCGCTAAGCACATAATACCTTTGGAACCCTTGTTTTTAACAAATAAAGCCGACGTGTAACTGTCCTAACCCAAAACGTTTTCATTCTAGGTAATAAAACAGCTTCATGCTGTATCCCACATACAGCGTAGTAGGTAGAGGGAACCTAGTGTTAAGACACTTCGTTCCCCATTTTCCGGATTTAACGAATAAAATATTAGATACTAGCTAGTGATGAGGATCACTGAGAATATAGAAAACCATACAACGTGGAGTAGTTTGAGAAGGAAGGCAGACCCTGGCAAAGAAACAGGGACTAATGCCAGGCAGAAGAATTAGCGATATTTGTATCTGACCAATGTCAGATTTTTTTATAAACATAGTAGAGGAGTATAATTTATAGTGTTTTGTCTATTGACATTCTTTTGTTTTGATGCATATATATATATATATATATATATATATATATATATATATATATATATATATATATATATATACACACATATATATAAAAATATTCCATCATGTTGTTGTACAATTCTTTTTATAAGATTTTTATTTCAGAAAAACTCTTTATAAATATCTTCAATAAGTAGATCATTTGATGGGCATTCTTTTCTTAAAACGATATTTTTCAAAATAAGGCACTTTCAAATACATAACTCATTGTAAGTATTCGATGATTCTAACAAACTATTATGCTATACTGCTTACAATAGATTATGATCTATCTATTTAGTAAAGAGAAAAATAATGATATAATATGTTTTTTTAAATAAAAAAAACCGGCGAAGTACGACGGACCGAGAGTTCCTTACTGATTTCAGGATTATATAATAGGTCTAGGGGAAATATAAATATTCTTCTGAAATTTACAGTTATGCCACTTTTATTGCACCGACAGCTTAATATATAGAACGAAATACCTAAAAAAGAACAAATAAAATGTTTATCTACATTGTTACAAACAAGTGTTAACTTATAATCGGCTTAATTATAAGATGCTGTGCATTTAACGTTCTGTTACGAAATCCTCTTAGAACTTTGTTCCGTACGTCTGTTTCATAATTTTATCAACCGAATTACTGTACTTTACTAAACAAGATTAAATTAATTTTATATTTTTTTGTCAGTCATAAAAATATATGTTTAAAATGGCCATAGTTTGCAATCGACAGTCATGGATTCAAATCATTTACTCTGGATCTAATTAAAGTACCTACTCTAATAAAGTATATACACACTGTAAAATTCAGAAAGTATGGATGAAAATATTAATAGTTCATTAATTCAATTTACCAAATCGTACCTTGAGGCTAGTCGTAGCGCAGCGGCACGAGGTGTGACTGTAAAACCGACTGGTTGCGGGTTCGATCCCCACTCGAGGAGATGAAATATTTACTTAAATTTATATTTCCATTTCTTCGCTCTGGTGTCGTGGCTTAGCGCGGCGTTGAGTTCTGCCACTCAACACGCAATGCCTCCAGAATTCGGCAGAAAGTGGGGAACGGAGTGTCTCAATACTAGGTTCCCTCTGCCTACCCTGCTGTGTGCGGGATACAGCGTGAAGCTGATTTAATTTAATTTTTTTTTACCAAATCCTGGCGCGGTGATGTCGCCACTCAATGCAGAAAGTCTCAAGCTGGACGTAAATTGGAAAATAAAATGTCCTGAAGTTGGTATCTCTGCCTACCCTAATATGAACTGGATAAAGTGTGAAGTTTAAAAGAAACTGTTATCTGTAACATTAAATTGAACCTACTACTACACGTCGCGGATTGACATTTGCCACAGAGAAAGTGAAAATGAGTCATTTTCATTCACATTTGCCACTGTTACTCTGACGTCATTATAAAGTCTTACAGTAATTATATTTTGTCTCGTCCAAAATTTGATACGCCAAAGCGGCTTACTCCGACCGTTGGCATACAAACCGCATGAAAATTGTGAAATTCCGGCCCGTCACGTCACTTGGGATTTAAAAAGAGATTTTTCATCAAAAAATACTCTAAACATAAATAGCGATAAAATGATAAACAGCCTAACGGGATGATAAATGATGTCATTCACGCCTCATATAATAATGTATTTAATACGGACTGGCCAATTGTGGGAGTATTCATCATCTTTTGTTAATCCTTATATACATATACATGGACACTACATGTGTATAAAAAAGGTGTACTAATCGATTTTTAATATGCGAAATGGGAATGGGAAATGGAATGGAATGTGATATCGGTACATACTAGTATATTCGTGTAGGTGGGTATAATTGAAATTTGTTTATGTATTTGTAGCGCTGTCGCAAGATCATCGAAAAGAACCAAATCACCATTTCTTTTAATAGATTCACGCGGATTTGCACACACAGCAAGGTAAGCCGAAGGAGTTAGTGTTAAGACACTCTGTTCGCTTAATTTTGAGGCACTGTATTTTGAGTGCCAGAGCTAAACGCCACGCTTTGTCTTGTTACCAGAGCGAGGAAATGAAAATAATCCTTTGAGATTTAAGCCCACAACAGTCATCTTTACAGTTGAACTGTGCTTCTACGTCACGGCGGCCTAAAATTATTTATTATTGTTAATACATCAAACAGGACAGCATAATGTTTTAGGAATTAATAGTAACCTTAACTAGATAAAATCTCATTTTATCCATTTACCTATTACTTTTTAGTAATTACTTAGATTTATAATTTAATTTTGTATTATTTATACATTCATTTACTAATTCTAATCGTATAGCTAATCCGTGTGGTACTCAATATAACATACAATCGTCTTCTTTAACACAAAACAAACTGAGTTATTTTTATAACAAATCGTCTTATAAAAAGGCTGAATATAGTATTTTTACAAAGACAATAAGCGTATTTTTCTAATTAAGTAGAACGTAAAGTGACATAAGCTGATTTTTTTCCGCATATTATGTACTAGTGGGTACATAAACATTAATTAGTCTTAAAGTAAAACCTTGCAAGGCAACGACCCGACTCAAGGTGTAAGCTGGAGCCCATACAACTGCGATACTACCATCGCGAAAATGTAGCCTTACTTGGTAATTTCTTTTACTAAACAGACGGCTAAGAGATATTTGTTATAATACGTGGAAATACATATTTTGAACTACAAGATTTGAACGACCTATGTAAACTAAATTCAAAGTAGTTTAAGTATAGTCGTATAATAAATTAACATTGTGTGCATCTTAAAAGTCAGACGCAGGGTTGTGGGTTCAATTTCCACACAGGGGAATGAATTATTTTCATTTCTTTGCTTGAAATGAAAATAATTCATTCATGAAGGATAGTAGCTAGCCTACCGTTGAATACTGTCAAAACAACCTTAAACTATACGATCACATTCGGTAATTTTCTGTATACTTTTAGTAATAAACAATTGTATTCAATTTCTTCGAAAAAATATACTCGATAAAATAATTTTATCACCTTTAGAGTTCTGTACTTCAAACGAAAAAAAATGTAACCCTTATCACTTCACACACTATATGCATATTGGATACCTGCCTGTCTGTTTGTCTATCTGTTCGTGTGTCCTTTTGTAAAGACCGTTGGACTCAAAATTACATGGTAGTAAGAGTATCCAGCTGAAGTTAACATCAAATATCTAGATGTATAGTTCCTTGGAGCACAGAAAAAATTAAGCTTCTAAGTAAACACAATACAAGAGTTTAGGCTACGTTTTTATGACCTTTTGTATGGAACTTGTCCCGTTATCTTTCACTTTACTAACTTAATAAATACTTACTCCTAGACCTATTTTGAATTAATATGAATTTTTAAATTTGGCGAAAAGTGACAACTTATAGATCAACATTTATTATATAAAGGACAAAAATCAATATTAAAATAAATTATCACAGAAAAAACCATTGTATCCTGTAAAACCATTATATTAGTTGTTAATTTCATATAAAATAAAAGCACACGCACGTGAGCTTAAAGACAACGTTTATAAGTCATGTTCCCGTTGACCTACTATTGTGAAACTGGTATGGAACCCATTAGTGGGCAAATCATACTCCCACTTGACCAAATTTTTTTATTAAATTATTTACTAACACAAAATTTGTACCGCAAAAATGTAAATGTTACCTACATTACAACATCTTAATAAAAAAGCTAATTAAGTTAAATTCATCAACAAAACGCCCAACCCGAGACTAAAAATTAAAAATGTTTGAGTATCTTTAGAATTCTTTATAAAATTGTATTTTTTATTAAATAACGTCGATAATATAATTCTTAAGAAGTAGGAGTAGGTTGAGATCTTATAGCTTCAGCTTCACACAGTATCTCTGTTAGTTGTATTATATGTTCTGGTAGAGGGAACCTTGTTTTCTTTGTTTTTCTATCTTAGAGCTTGGTATGTCGAATACCTAATGAAAAATAGTAATCTTGGGTATCAATACAATAATATCCCCCAAAAAAGTGACTTAGCTAGTTTGTGCCAGATTGTGCCAGATCAAAATCTATTTTTCCTTGAATGATGTATTAATTTTTACTCAGCCACCACCGTGCGACTAGGTAATAATCAATTAAAATTAAATATTATTTATTGATTTTTCTTTTATTTTGCTCATAAAAATTGTCATATTAAATATAAAAAACTTTTAAGTTATTTCATATCTATCTAGGGATGCGGTAACTACGCGCGCATGACTGATGCGATTTTTCCCGTGTAAATCCCGATCCCGCGGGAATTCCGGGATAAAAAGTGGACTATATGTTGCCCCATAACCCTCTCTATTTTTCAGTGAAATTCCTATGATAATTTTTCTATCTGTTTTGAAGATTAGAGATGCAATGAAATAGAATTAAAAATAAGACAGACAGACAAAAAAAGTTAAAGGTTTCTTTTGTTTTAATATAGTGTAAATAACTATATATATACCTGAAAAACCGCAGTAATTTTAAAAACACATACGGACACTTTAATTTTATTTATACCTATACCTATCCAGGATGGCCTTAAATATATAGATATTTAAGGCCATCCTGGATTCGATCCCTATGGGAAAATTGAAAATATTTTAATTAATATAATTTTTTCACGGAAAATGGAATCGTGAAACTTAAAATGCTGGAAAATATAGTATTTAGTTCCGCCGTTCAACACACAATATCTCAAATTCGGGCTAAAAGTGAAGAATGGAGTGTACTGTAATGGACTGAACACTCAGTTCTCTCTAAGTAGAGACTGCTATACAGGATATGGCGTGAAGCTTAAAAAACATAGTCTATTTTTTTTTTTAATTTTTTAAAGTGTTATTCCACACTTAGGAAAGCAAAATACTTATTTAGAAAACGTATAAAAGTTTGAACGTAGCGGGACTCGAACCCGCGCCTCCTGGTCGGTTTCCAGGAGGCGAGGGTTCGAGTCCCGCTACGTTCAAATTTTTATACGTTTTCTAAACAAGTATAGTCTATTTAAATTTGTTTGTGCTATTCCACTCCTAAAAACATAAAAATAAACATTTAAATTTTTATACGTTTTCTAAGATAGTAAAAACTTCGCGAATTTTTTCCTTGTAGAAAGTGCACAAAATTGAAACAGTCAAGTAACAAAAGGAAACCAAAGCTTAAATTTGATTATTTTCTTATCAGCGGCCGCTACATTATTTAATTATATGGTCAAGTGCGGTCATTGTAGGCAGTGGGCACATACCGGCGTGACCTTCCTGTGTTCCGTTACTACTATGGAACACGAACAAAATAAACTTACCCTATCATGAATTTTGAATAACTTTCGTGAGTTTCACCTGAACGTGGAATGGAGGAGTTGTTATTTTTTTATTTAATACCAGAAAAGAAATAAATTATTGTTTTCAGGAAAAATATTTTACAATAATAAATTTGTGTGACCTACAAACAGCAAACAGAAGAATCATCACGGGGTAGATTGCTGAAATTTGCCATACAGTTTCCTGGAAAATTGTAGGGGAGCACTATGAGATATAAAGATAGATAGATCTTTATTGCATACACAAAATAAAAATCACAAGTAAAATATAAAAAAGAATCAATAAAACATTTGAAGCAATCTAATTAATGAAGTGATTGAATTTGAATTGAACGAATATACGAAAGAACACTGAAACTTCTTGGGCCCAGAACTTAAAGAGATGAAAATAGTAAAGTATGATTTAATAGATTCAGGCATGTCATTCCCTCCCTGAAAACTCTGTTAGTTTTGGCAATCTGAGAGCTGAATTATTAGAGATTTGGTAAAAGTGAGGCTATCACACAAGTCACACAGCAATCCATATCGATAAAATGGCGGTCATTAGATACAAAAGATTTCGTTGCCCAGTGGGGAAGCAAGTCAAAATTCATGAAAAACAAAGCAATAGTCGTTGAAAATAAAAAACTCAAACAAACGAGAAAGCACTTATTTTTTTTTTTTTTTTTTTAATTAATGGCTTGATTTTGCGATGACAGGCGCAAAATAATCTGCCAGTGTCACGTATAGTAGAAAAAACACGAATGATATGAAGCAGTAAATTTTGAGTGATATTATGAATTATAGATAAGGTGGTGGAGAGAAAGCACTTAAAAGTCAAAACACATCACGTAAAATCATTAGACAAGGTGTCAATGTCACATTTGTCATTTAATTTTTTTTTTTTTTATTTTAATCGATTCAAAATGGATTTCCTTTTGTTATTTCAGTAATTGATATTTTCTTTTTTATACTGTAATTTATACACTAATAAGTGAGTTAAAATAATTAGACTTAATTAAAATGAACCAGTATTTTATTTTCGTAGTACTGTAATGGACATTTTATATGGGTTAAACATCTAAAACTATTTTTCTCATTTTTCTCCGTTTCCAGATTGTCGATTGAACTGATTTTTGGTATTCTAAAATTGAAAAAAAAATAAAAATTTCAAACCATATCTTAACTCTTTACATTTGTGCCCAAGATCTTCCTACTACGCCTACGCCCGCTTGAAATATAAAAATGTTTATTTAAATGTATTAATAAAAGAACCGGCTAAGTGCGAGTCGGACTCGCCCACTAAGGGTTCTGTACCAATTTCAGGATAGTGATTGAGAACCTTATAGGTTTTGATGATGCGGCGAATAAAATTAACAAACTGAAGTTTGCGGGCATGTACACCTATTTTGCACACACTGCAAACGTAGTTTATCCCACATATATTTCGATACCGCAAAAATTCCAGGTTAAAACATACTTATATAATATAATGCTCCACAAATCTCTACGTGGTTGATTTAGAAGAATCTGGAGTTTTTTTCTATCATTATACATATAATTACTTAACTTATAAATAAGATCAAACAACAAAACATTGAAAACTGAAGCTTTAGCCAATCCAATAAAACAGTTGCTTAAACTAACTCTATTAGGAAATAACAATTTTGTCGAACTACACACTTTAAATTCATTTAATTTTTTTATTATATTAAAATTCAAAATAGCTCTACAACCTCCTCTATCTTTCAGTCCCATTATAATAATCGGTTCAGCTGGTCCGGAAGTTAGCCCGGATAAACAGGTAGATACACAGATAAAACTGTTAAAATTGTTTATTTGTGTTTTAGTATCGTGTAAATAACTATATGCACTTGAACACAGTTAAAGTAAAAACACAGTTATGTTGATATCACAGACAGACCCTTTAATTTGATTTATGTTTAGATATAGGTAAACAGCAATTTAATTTTTTCAGCTTTACTCTACATCTAATATCCCGCATAGAGCAGATTATGCAGAGGGAATCTAGTGTTAAGACACTAGATTTCCCCATTTTCCGCGTAATTTTCGAGGCATCACGTATTGAGTGGTGAAACTCACTGCCGTTCTTTGCCTTATTATCAAAGCGAAGAAATGAAAATATTAATAAATTATAACTCTTTTCCCAGAGTGGGAACTGAACCATAACTATCGTGTTCAAAGTAACACGCTTATGCTACTGCGCCACGACGGCCAATTAGCAAATTTGTCGAACTAAGTACTTTAAATTGATATAACTTTTTTATTTATAAACCGATTGTAATAAAATAAACCTTATATATTAACAGAAACTTGCCAAAATCCAATAGTGAAAACTATATTTAAATCAGTTAAACCGATTCCGACATTAACGTGAACAAACACACAGACAAACAAACAAAATTAAAATAATTTTTTTGTGTTCTATCACGTTAATAACGGTCCCCAATTGTTATTGGAGACCTTTATTATTTTTTCTTAAATATCTTCGTTAAAAACATAAACGATTGACAGTGTCGGATACACGATGGTAAGCCATTGGATATTGGGAGGACTTCTTGAATTTCCTACGGGAACGGAAAAAACTTTTTTGTTTTCACAAAAACGAAGTTGCCGACGACTATTGGTCGAATAAAAAAGCTTTACACTGACACACTACCACATATAGCAGATTAGGCTCAGAAAACTAGTGTCGAGACACTCCGTTGCCCACTCTCATACTCTAAAAAAAACTAATATTGGATATGGAACAAACAACCTGTCTCTTTTGCCAGAAGCTTTATGCTTTTGAAATTGAGTGGATTTTATATTAGTTGTATATTTTATATTCACACACAAAATATCTATGAAAAGTGATATATTATTCATACATAAATAAATATATTTTCAACTCATTTATAAATGAACAAGTAACTTCAAGCTAATTAGCGAAGAAAATTTCGTTCACGGAGTCGTTACCAAGTGGAAATGTCTGTACATATACAGTCCTGTGCACACCAAATCTTGGGAACAGTAGGAAAATTATATTATATAATAGAATTTCCCCTTGATGCCTGTACAGAGTTCTTCCTATATATTATTATTAATTAAACTGATGAATTAAGATGAAGATAGTTAGCAAATAGTCGTACTTTATATAAAAAACCGGTCGATATTGAGTCGATCGATGTTTTTCAGTTGTAGGTCAAAGGGTTGTTTGTACACCTATACTTATTTAGAAAACGTATAAAAATTTTAACGTAGCGAGACTCAAACCTGCGCCTCCTAGGAACGGACCAGGCGCTCTAACCACTAAGCCATACGTTCTCAACAAGCTACGTCAAAACTTTTATACGCTTGTTACAACTTATTTAGATGCTATCAACATAAGCCGACCAGGGTTTCCAGGAGGCGCGGGTTCGAATCCCGCTACGTTAAAATTTTTATATATATTCTAAATAAGTATTTTTCTTTCCTAAGTGTGGAATAACACTTTAAAAAATGTTAAAAATGGTTGCAGACCTTATTTTGTATAATAGGAAGTACAAATAAGAGTTTGTAATAGTTATTATTTGTATTATAAATATAAATTTCCATTTTCCGGAAACATTCTATTTGTTGCAAGTTCCTTTAGATGAAGTTCTCACTTCTTGTTAAATTTTATATTTGTAGGTCTACGATAAGAAACCTATAGAATATAAACATACAATTTGCAGTAAAAACAATACTTTGCGTTGACTTAGAAACTGGATTTTTTCTGTGCTCCAAGGGACCGTAAATTTGAACATTAATATGAATTTCAGCTATATACAGAGTGGAAGTGTCAGCACCACTTTAAATGAAACCACAGTTTTAACTACTCTATAAAAGCCTAATACGATAAAAAAAATTCCCAAAAATTAAAACGTTATTTTTTCAAACAAAATAAATAATAAAATTATTGTTGTAATATAAAACGCCATACACACATATACCTGTCAAAGGGAAACCGCCACACTCGCCTAATTCCGAAATCGAGTCGTAGGTATTGGGGGCAAAGTTCAAACCTTTAGTAGTATTTTTGTAGTAGTATGTTTTTACGTTATTGGTATTTATGCGTAACTGCGTCACACGAAATACTAGTATGGGTAAACATCGTGAAATGAAATAAAAGTCCTACGTCTAAACTGTTGAGATATCTTGATTAATTTATTTCGGTATGAGTTTAAAATATTTTACCCTATGTGCTGTTCCCTAATTTCTTATTAGTTTCTAATTATCTTATAGTAACTTCGACTAATTACTGGGAAAAATCATTCTCCGCCGCAAAAATCATGCTAGCAGCCTAGCAGGACCTAGCAGCAGATATAATATCTGCTGCTAGTTTCTTTTAGTGTGTAGCTAGATTTAAACGGCTGCTCATATCGCGTGCCTATCGCATTAATCATTTTAGTTTATTTTCTTCGTGTTATTCAGAAGTTTAACTTTAACAAAGGTTAACGCTACAATGTTTACCGGAAGGGGTTCGTGACTGCGACGTATTGCAGTTAAATTGCTTATGCGAAACTTGAGGGCGGAGAAATATGAAATTTTAATATTTCATACTATTAGTATGGCTAAGAACCTATTGTTATCGTAGCGTTGTTAATATATGTAAATTTTTTCTATCCATGTAAATCAAGTCAAGAAGATTATGAGTTTATAATTTTTCAGTAGGTATCACATATTCATAAAATTATTGTACATATAAGTTGAGAAACATACAATATAATTCAAAGAAATCCATAAAGCACAGATTATAAATGAAGTGTTTATAAAAAGCACAAAACATCAGCCTTTGAACTTAGAAATGTGTTTGACGTCTCTTTAGTTTTCACGCGGAGCGTAAAAGATTTATCAGATGCCAGGTGTTGGAGAAGGGCTTTGTAAACAACATACATACATACGGTTAAAAAACTTTGCAAAGTTATTGCAACAAGATTTCATCGCTTTCACACCTCCACTCAATTTGTATTGTATGACAATTTTCTTTAAGTGCCTTATAAAAATAAATAGCAATTTCATAATACGACGTGTATTGCTTCTATGGCTAGTGCCACTTGTCTAGGTGCTGGACCTATATAAATGTATTTATACTTTTTTACATAATTTTTATTTATATTAACGATATATAACAACATAAAAACAGGAAAGTAGGTAATTCATTAATATGTGAGCAATAAACATTCATATTATTACCCCCCATATTTGTAGAGGAGTAATAAATTCTTAATAAAGAAAGACGTTTCGGCAACAATACCTACTCGAATAAAATACTCTTATGCGATATTTTACGACAATTACTTCGACACAAGCTTCTGATGGTTATTTATTTTCATTTGAGAAGTGATTTTACATCTTTATTTAGGATATTGTAAACTCTATTTAAATATATCCATGAGCTCGTAAGTTTATAAATTTAGATAAGATATAAGTATTAAGGTCATTTTATTTATTGTATTTATCCGTATTTTTACTGAGTTTCGGCGAAATTAGCCGCTATTGGAACTGCCCAGGTAATGGTCTTAGCTCTAGTTTTATTTAATAATTATTAGTTCAAAATATATAAAAGATTTTCTTAATATTATTTTAACTCACTAACTTTAAATATTATAATTTTATATTATTTACACGAATAAAAAGGAAGGATTGCAAAATCAGTGTAAATGGTAAGATGTTAGAACAAATGAATGAAATGGTATTTGGAAAGTATGTTCAGTAGAGATGGAAGACACGAAATAGATGCGAAAAGGCGTATCGCTGCCGGTAACAGGATCAAAGGACCCATCAATGCAGCTAAGGCATAGCTGCATTGATGGGACGGCGGAACGTCAGTACATCTGCACGTATGGCCGTACACAAAGCAGTGTTGGTACCGACACCACTATACGGCAACGAAACATAGATATTTTAGAAGAAAGATGAATGCTGTGGAGATACGATCTCTTCGTATGATATGCGGAGTCTGTTTAGCTGATCGAATCCGCAATGAGAGATACACAGAATGGCAGGTACTTACGAAGTTGCCACAATAAAAATAAAGAAGAACTTGTTTTTAATATTTTTGAAGTGTTAACCCACACTTAGGAAAGAAAAATATTCTAAATAAGTAAAGAAGAACGTGCTCTGCTGGTTTGGACACGTCGAACAAATGAGTGATGAAAGAAAGGCAAAAATGATTTGTGATGGAAAAGTAAGCGTTAAGAGAGATAGGTGAAAACCTCGATTGATCTTCAAACACACAGTAACAAAGATACTAAGAGAAGGTCACGTAAAAAGCATGAGGATTCCCCAGAGGGCATGTATGGAGAGGTTAATGACAGTGGACGAGGTGAAAGACTTCTTTCATGTAGAGACCGTAGCGTTTGGCGATTCGTTCTCTCGTAAAGCTATGTATAAAAGCTTTGTACTTTAAAAAAAAAGTCGATCCCCACCTATACAAGCTTTTAAACTACACAGCAGATTTTATCGCCGTTTTTACTTATAAAATGATTCAATAATGTATAAGTATGCCGTTGATAAGTGCGTATTATTTCAATCAAATCCTAGCAGGCAAAGCTGCTGGAAGGACACTAGCGTTACATATATTTTGATTATGAGATTTTTATTTAGGTCGTGAGTCTATATCTACATAGCAGATGTTCAATTCTCATGAATTTAACAAAAAAGAGAACAGAATATTTTATTTATTTTCTATATGAATAACGTCTCGAATTTAAACAGTTTCCACATTTTTTCCTTTCTGAATATTTTTAATTTTTAAAAGAAAATATTACAATTAGGTACAGCTTTATGCTTTATCCCGCATATAGCAGGGTAGACATAGGAAACCTAATATTAAGACTTTATTTCCTACTTCACGCCTAATTTTCAAGACATTGCGTATTAAGTGGCCGCGTAACACAACACCGCGCTATGTCTCATTACCAGATCGAAAAAATGAAAATATTTTTTCAGTTCATCATTTACAGTCAAACACTGCACCACTGCGGTTGTGTGAAGGAATAAGTAAAATATCTGTCTGGCCTAGTCCATTCAACAACGGCTCGAGAAGTTTTTATATGGCCGTTACAACTTTTATTGTTAGTACTGTCTGTAGGAAGACTTTCAAAAGTCCGCTACGCAAGTACTTCTCAAAGTTGTAAATGAAATGGCTGTTTGACGAGAAATTCATGACATCACATTCAGGCGAAAAATCATATATAATAGCATAATATAATATATGGTAAACACTAAGTTGAACCTGCGACTTCTTCCTCGTGGTCAAATGGAAATAACTTGCTAAATTTTATATGAAAGTAACGAACTCTAAAAACAAAAATGTCATGCTTAAAAGCCGTAAATACATAATATAATTGAATATTTAACATTTTCAATAGAAACGCCTAAACTCAATTGGTTTCTCGTAAATAGAGTCTCGGCTTCTTTAAAATCGCAGGGAACTCGCCTCTTAATATATAATGTCATTGAAAATCTCTTTCTTTATAAATAATTAATTGATGCCACGTACAATTTTCTGTAGAATTTTTCTGAACAAAGGCCTTTGTTGCTGGTCTCCTCTAAGTCGAGATAGTTTTGTTATATACAGGAGGTATACTTGAATGATGGTAAGGCGCCCTTATATTATGTTCACGCATCCCCGGCTTTTCGTGATGAAAGAAGAGAGGACAAAGTGAAAATCACTCCGTATTCCCTATCAATTTATAAAAAAGTTAATTAAAAAATTTCAAATCAGCTTCACGCTGTATCCCGCACACAGCAGAGTAGGCGGAGGGAACATAGTGTTAAGACACTCCGTTTCCCACTTCCCGCCGAGTTCTGGAAGCGTTGCGTGTTGAGTGGCGGAACTCAACGCTGCGCTTTGCCTCGACACCAGAGCGAAGACATGAAAACATAAATGTAAATAAATATTTCATTTCCTCGAGTGGGGATCGAACCCACAACCAGTCGATTTTACAGTCACATTTTGTGCCCCTTTGGGCCTGTCAATCAATTTATAGTATATCAAAATAAAAAGAAAACTGTTTTTCATATAAATGTATACTTGTGACATAGCTATAACTAGGCAATATGTGTTTAATGGCAATACTTTGCTAAACCAAACTAATAAATCACCATACTATAATCATATTATATTTTTAATAAATCATGCTTTTCTGCGAGATATAAACTCCCGATCATAGACAATAAGCTTCTCAAATAAAAAAAATAGGGTAGGCAGGGGCTACCTATGTTAAAACACTGCATTCCTGACTTTCCTCTCAATTTTAAAGATATTGTAGGTTAGGTTATATTGTAGGTAGGTCGGTGGCGAAATTCGACATAGTCCATTGTCTACTGTACCAAAGAAATGCAAATAAATATAATCATCCCCAGTTTCCCTAAGATCGAACCCACGACCGTCGCGTTCACAATCAAAGCTTACATAAACTTTTTCTACACGATAGGTATATATCTGTATATAAGTGCACGTTGCAGAGCTTTTTAGTAAACTTCGTTAAAAATGGCGCGATAAATTTCATCTCTTGTCATCCCTAATGAGAAATAATCTCTGAATGAGAAGAGTTTAATTTTAAATGAAATATGGTCAAAAGATATATTTTTTCATACGAGCTGTATTTCAATAAAGATTTTTTGTCCTGGTTTTTTCTCACAACATTGCCGTAATTTGTTCCTTAAAATCGGGCAAAATATCAAATTTTGAAGATTTATATTAGCTCCCCTTGCTTACTGTCCAACTTCTTACCTCTGATGATCGACTCTTTCTTACTTACATCTTATGCTTATTACTACTTATATAATAGTACAAATTTTAACTATTAGCACGACTGTATTTAGTTTTACGAAATATACAATAAAATGATATTATTAAAACATGGAATGGAAAACGTTTGAAAATATGATAAAATACCCACAAACGAGTTTTCGTTTGAAGTAAATAAGATATAATTAATGCCATTTAAAATTTAACTGTAATTTATGTCAAAGTAACATTCATATTATTTTGTGAACAAAAACATATTTTAATTAGGCGTAGTATCTTGATGCTCTTATCAATTTAAATAAAAGAAAAATACATTTTACATGGTTTTTTAGCTTTACGCTGTATTCCACACATAGTAAGGTAAGACGAGGGCGCCTAGGAACCTAGTGTTAGGACTCTCCGTTCCCATTAAGACATGACGGTAACCCATTTTACACCAGATTCTGGAAGCCTTGCGTGTTGGGGGAACACCGGTTGCTAGGGCGAGGAAATGGAAATTTCTAATATGCTATTTCCTCTATCGAACCCACAATTTGTCACATTTACAGTCGCAGTCGCGTAGAGATTGAGCTCACAATAAGAAATGCCACTGTACTACGCCAGCCTCATGAATTGAAATAAGTAATTGAGAAAATAAATAAAGCTTACTTAGTTATTAGCTAGCAAACTTTTAAATTTCATGAATATTCTATTGTTAATAGAAACAGTGCAGTTGACTTGTCGACTTAATTAAATAATTTATTCTAGAAAAAACAGTATTATAATAATATTTTTTGTGAAAACAAAAATAACTAAGAGTTGTGTATGACACATTATAAGTGAGGTAATACTAAACGTACCTGCGTTTACATTAACTTAATGTAATATGCCTATATAGCCTTCCCCAATAAATCGTGCATCCAACACAAAAATATATTTTAATAAGAACTAGCAGTTTACGAGATTAACGCAGTTAATCTAAAAAAAAATCAGCTTCATAATATTAGTATAGATTTTATATGTTTAAATATATTATCTTAACACGTCTTTCAAATTATCGATTCCCACTCGAAGGATAAGGCATACTCTCTCTGATCTCGTTGAATACATAGAGTGTTGTCAATTAAGAAATGGCTGAGAGTCAAATGAATCTAGACTGGGGGTTAGGTTTTCTTTGCACCTTCTGAAAGAATATTTATATTTATTCTGATCACTACGCTAAAATGAATTTATGATGTAACAAAAAAATATTTTTGTTTCATTCAAGTCAATGTTATAACATTATTTTTCTAAACGGATTATACAAATTTTATTACATAAGTCTTAAGAAAAAAGACTTTATAAATTTATTCAATTGCTGTAGAAATGAAAATGTAAAAATTCCAAGTATAAGCTTTTTGTTTTTCTTTCTGCCAATGTCGGTATTAAGCATTCATATCTATATAAAATGTCAGATTTACTAGTAACAGCGTTGGGGCAAAGTACCTTGTTTTATTATTTTTTTCAGCTTCACGCTATATCCCGCGGAGGGAACCTAGTGTGAAGACACTCCGTTCCCTACTTGCTGCCGAATTCTGGAGGCATTGTGTTTTAAGTGGCAGAACTCAACGCCGCGCTTTGCCTCGACACCAGAGCGAAGAAATGGAAATATAAATTTAAGATAATATTTCATCTCCTCGAGTGGGGATCGAACCCACAACCAGTCGGTGTTACAGACACACTTTGACCGACCAGTTTTCGAAAGGCCAATTTTCGAGCATGTTGACTGTCGGAACTCAACGCCGCGCTGTCTCTTGTCCGAAGCAAAGTAATAAAAATAATTAATTCCCCGAGTGACAACTGAACGGCCGTCGCATTTACGTCAGACTGCACCGCTAAGACTGCCTCATTCCCCTTTTACAGCGACGTTAAAAAGAAAGATGTTCCCTACGACTGTATACTAACAAAATCTTCATTTACCAAATAAAATTGTTTATAGCTTGGCCTATAAAAAATTAAGCGCATCATAATTTCTAGTGTTTTCTTTACGCATTTCAGCCGCCTGGGGTGTATAACAACGTCGGATTTCAACTAGGGGTGGTATCCGTCAGTACTAGGGGTGCTTTTGTTTTCATCTTAATGAACGATAATTGTTGACTCTACTTTGAAAATTGACTTTTTTAATGGTACACGTGTTTTATTACGCTTAAGTGTAATAATTGACGCCATGTTGTAGTTGGAATGTAGTAGTAATAGCCTGATAGTATACATAAGCCTTGTATGTGGGTTCGATTTCTCAGAAAATGTATTATTTACACCCTATACTATCTATACTTATTATTATTAAAAAAGCTGAAGAATTTGTTTGATTGAACGTGCTAATCTCAGAAACTACTGGATCTAATTATAAAAATATTTTTGTGTTGCATATGCATTTGTCGAAGAAGGCAATGGGCTATATTAAATCATATTAGTCGCTTCGATATAGACCACTGTACTTGCGGTCAGAGTTACTTCGGGTACTTAGAATGTGCCATGTGTCACACAACTCTAGTTATTTCCATTTGAACACGGGCACGAAGTAAAAGCTAGTTACAAAATACTTTCATTTCTCTGAAGTCGTAATATCATCTTATTTAGTAACTTTTACAAAAAATCAGTACCTATTAAAAAATATTTTAATTAATGTCCATGAAACTTACTTTATAATATTTGTATAAGTGTAAACGCATCGGTTGTGGGTTCGATACCCACTCGGGGGAATTTTTTATTATCATTTTACCCCTTAAGTCAAGACGCACCGTTAAGTTCCGCCACTCAACTGGCAAGGTCTTAAAAATTAAGCGGTATGTAGCGAACGGAGTGTTTTATCACTAGATTTCCTTTGACTACCTTGGTATATGCAGGAGGCAGTGTGAAGTTAAATTAAGTCAACAACTATACCTACTCATATTCACATTGATAGAATACTTCTTCCCCTCAAACGTTGTACAGTTTGCCCCTGAGACCAAATTCGACGCGGTTAGCTGCGCTTGAAACCATATCAAAGTGACTGTATTAACGTATAAAACGTTAAATATTTTTTCCAGCAGTGCCTCGGAAAATGCGGAATGGAGTGTCTTAATACTTGGTTCCTTTTACCTACCCTGCTGTGTGCGTGATACAGCATGAAGCTAAAACAAAAAAATCTACATATAGAGTGAATAAGGAAAACTTACTAAATAATATATAAAATTTAACTCCTCACTAAAAATTATTATATTGAGGCCAGTCGGGGCGCAGCGGCACGAGGTGTGACTGTAAAACCGACTGATTGTGGGTTCGATCCCCACTCGAGGAGATGAAATATTTACTTAAATTTATATTTCCATTTCTTCGGTCTGGTGTCGAGGCGCGGCGTTGAGTTCTGCCACTCAACACGCAATACCTCCAGAATTCGGCAGAAAGTGGGGAACGGGGTGTCTTAACACTAAGTTCCCTCTACCTACCCTGCTGTGTGCGGGATACAGCGTGAAGCTGATTTATTTTTTATTTATAAAAATTATTACAAAGTAATATTTATGCCATATAAATAACATATTTGTGAGAGAAAATCTAATGCCAAAATACTCTTTTTGTCCCCAAATTTTCGAGTCATTGCATGTTAAATAGGGAAATTGAACGCAGCGTGTTGTCTAGTAGAACGGAAAATCTTTGCCACGATAGCCTCATTACTATTATAACTAAAAAAACAAAAATAGTATAATAAACAATAAGTAAAGCAATTTCCATCCAAATCCATTATTATTAACATGTAATAAACGAAACAAAAACATAATATTTCATTATTTTGTATCTAAACTAACAATACATTTATTAGAACATCCCCGACTTCTACGAATCTATTCGGGCCCCCTCTGCCAATATAATGTAAAATTAGTTGTAATTTCGACCGTATTAAGTAAAGTGAATTTGTCACGCAACTGTGTGGAGCTTATCGATTTATTATGCAGACGGAGACGGGGACAAAGTATTAGTATTAAAATATCATATTGATCAAAATTGTATTAAACAATAATATTTAACAATAATGCCATCATGGGGCAGTAGTACGTTGTTTGACTGTAAACGCGACGGTTGTAGGTTCGATTCCCACTTGGAAGAGTGATTATATTTTATTTATCTAAATTTTCCTAGTATGACAAGGAAGAGCAGCGTTAAGTTACGTCACTCAACACACACTGCCTCAAAAATTCGATGGAAAATGAAGAACTTATTTTAAAGAAACTAATATCAACAATACTTCTATTCGTTAATTGTAACCTCAAAAACTATCAAAACCAAAAGTAATATAATATTAAATTCTAGAATAATATAAAAGTAATTATCAAACATCTGAACGAGGAAGCGGTTTAACCGAGCTAAGTAAACGTGACCGTTATGAAACTTAGAATGATTATAAATTCTAACCACTTCAGTCCACCGACAACTCCACCTCCCCCGTTTCGGTGGGATTTGGGTGATATTATACGGTTGTTTCATACTTGGGCGTTTTACATACATATATATGCTTATGTTTATGTACATATAAGGTAATGTATATTGAAGTTTATGTCTCATCATCTGACTGTAATCGCGACGGTCGTGGGTACGGTTTTCACTGGGGAATGTGGTATTTTCATTTTCTCTATCTAGTTAATGAAACAGAAAGCGGCATTGAGTTCCGCCACTTAATTCGCTGTGTTTTAACGGAGTGTTTTAACACTAAATTCCCTGTACTTGCCCTATAGGGTGTGAAATAAAAAAAATGTATACTAATGATCCACTACAAGTACATTTAAATATCGACGGAAGCCTGAACTCGGCGCACGACGATCTGATCGTCCATTGTTTTTACTTCAATCATCCCTTTACTGCAGAAACACCTGGTGCACTACGACGCTAAAGAACGCGAGTATCTTTGAATACAGATTTGTGATATCTTAACTGGAAATTTATCTAAATTTGCATCGCCATGTTTAATTGTAAGCTACGGTAATTTTCATTCATTTTGTTATAAATGTTAGGCACAGTAGTCGCGTTTTTGTTTATTTACCTGATTAATTCAACGTTTGTGCCGGCTAAACTTAAAGTGATTTATCAATAATAAATATATATAAATTAATATTATTTTATTATTTAAGTGATTATTTATCGCCTTAAATTAACTTATTCTATTATCTTAATTTCTCATTGACTACCAATAACCTACATACCGTGGTCAGAAAATTATAGTAATGTAGCAGGTATAAGTAGTATGTGGAAAAAAAGGATATAATTTAATTAAAAGATACAGATAGATAGATAAGTATATAATATCCTTTTTGAGATGCTTTTAATTATATATAAATATATTATAATACATAGCTTAGGTTACAATACAATATAATATATCATCGCACTGGACTGATCATAGAGCCAGGACCTGAATAGTAGAATTCTTCAGACGATACTAATAAACAAATTGAGTTTAGGCTCAATTTTTTATAGCTTTAAGTCCATTTTAAAGCACTGGAAGCAATTTTTCTATATAAAAATAAAGTGTTTATTGTCGTCGTGGCGTTTGTCTGTAAAGGTGACGAATGGATGGTATGTACGTACGGACAAAAGTGGGTTCGAATCCCAATCCCAAATCGAATCCCAAAAAAATCCCGGGGTAGTGGAATATTTAATATTTACATTTGTTCTTTCTGGTGATGAGGCATAGTATGGTGTTGAGTTCTGCCATTCAATACACTAAGGCATAAAGCTAAAAAAAGTATACCTAAAGTAAAGTGTAAACAAAAACTCATAAAATGTGGTGACACTGTAACCGCGATGTCAGTCTTCAGTGACAGACAAGAGACAGCCGCGTACATATCAAGATGAAATAAAAAGATCGTTACAAGTTTTTTGGGCATATTTTTGTTTAGCAACAGTAGAATTTGTATTTTATTGCTATAAAAGAAAAACAATATGCTATTTGCAATAGTTAATATAAAGGCTGTGAAACCTTTTGAAGCCATCGTGGCACTGTGGAACAGCGTGAGTGCTATTATTTAAATTGATGATCGAAAAATGATTTCGTGGATTTAAACATATCCTGTATATTTAATTTTTTTTTTAGCTTAGGAAGAACCTAGTGTGAAGACACACCGTTTACCTATATCACCGAATTCTGGAGGCACGTCGTGTTGAGTGGAGGAATTCAACGCCACGGCAATCGAATCCAGAACCCGTCACACGTTTGTACCCCTGCGCTACGACTGGCCTAAATTAAATTAGTTTTTAACCTACTACTGTAATATGTATGTTTGGTATGAATGTTTGGTACCTCAAAACTTTTTAACTAGGTGAACCGATTTTGATAATTCTCTTTTTATTTGATAGCTAGTGTTTCTCGTGTGGTGTCATTTTAATTTGGTCCATTTCTGACAGTGCTATCCATGAGAAAATCACATAAATCTTAAATTTGCATTAAGTAAGTGCGCGACAAATGGACGAATAACTCAATATCCCGCCAACCAATTTCAATGATTCTTTTCTATTGGTAACATAACGTGGATACAATTCAAGCTACCCAGCTTGGTAAGAGTTTGGTCAAGTTCTGATTATGGGATCCGATTGAAATTGAAGAAGTCGGTATTTTTTGTTAAATAATAATTAAAAATATATTATTTCTTTAAAAAAAGTATGTTCTTAGTGACCAATTATGTGACAAAACCTTCATTTGTATAATATTATGTCAGAAGTGATGTATGTAAATTTATCAAAATAATATTACCGACACTTGTCCCATTTTAATTTGTACCAAGAACCGACAGAACGACCGAAAAATTAGCAAATACTTCGTAATATTTAACGATTTTGCGACTAAACAGAGGTTTAGTCGCAAAATAAAAAGGCTTAACAATATATGTATGTATGTACATCGTGATAGATATAAAAAAACCGCTAATAGTAACTTTGAGTACTAACATAATTAATAAAAATAGCATTTACGTATTTTCTTTATTTCATAATACAGATTACTTCGAAACGTTTCATTTTCGCAGCACAATCTAATAGAATTACGTATATACAGTGTACTATATTCGTATAGTGCTACTACTTGGCAGGTCACGCGATTTGATTTACATTTTAGTTAGATTAATTAAAGCGGTGACCTTTGAATAAACGCTACCTGTGCAGTACCTAGAGCTACATAAAGGATTGCCTTATCTTTATGTGAAAACCTTTTTATATCACTGGTATGTAACTACGCAGTTTATAGTAGTTTTAGGGTTCCGTACTCAAAAGGTAGAACGGCACTCTATTAATAAGACCTCGCTGTCCATCTGTCTGTCCGTCCGTCTGGGACCCGGCTGAATCTCATGAACTCTGATATAGTTATACAATTGTAATTTTTACAGGTGATGTAATTCTGTTGCTGCTATAACAAATACTAAATAAATATTTAAGAGGCCTGCCCTTAAATATTTATTGTAATCTATGTTTACAAATATTTCATATAAAAAAATATCATATTTTTTATCGATATTGATATCGATGCCAGATTATTGCTTAGGATATTCACAAAATATTTACGTATATATTTACTTTATAAATAAATAATTAAATTGAGGCCAGTCGCGGCGCAACGGCACGAAGTGTGACTGTAAAACCGACTGGTTGTGGATTCGATCCCCACTCGAGGAGATGAAATATTTACTTAAATTTGTATTTCCATTTCTTCGCTCTGATGTCGAGGTTAAGCGCGGCGTTGAGTTCTGCCACTCAACACGCAATGCCTCCAGAATTCGGCAGAAAGTGGAGAGCGGAGTGTCTTAACACTAGGTTCCCTCTGCCTACCCTGCGGTGTGCAGGATACAGCGTGAAGCTGATTTTTTTTGTTAATTAAATTGGAATGGCTTTGCTTCCATACTGCTCCTGTGTACGGAACCCTTCGTGCTTTAGTCCGCACTTGGCCGGGTGTTATTTATTTTATTCATGTTAACTTAATTGTTTCATAGTATTGAGGTCATCGTTGTGCACCTGGAGGTATAGTACAGCATCTGACTAGAAACCTATTGGTTGTGGGTTCAATGATGTTTCTCTCCATTACTTTATGTCTGTCTAGTTCATTATACGTGGAATAAAGCGTGAAGCTGAAAAGAACTTAATTATAATACTCTTAGCTAAACAATATACCTACTTCTTCACATTCTCATTTTTTTAGAGATGCCAGAGTGAATGTTAAGACACTACTTTTCTCAATTTCCATCAATTAGTTGGATAGTTACAGCGCAGTCGCGTTTCGTCTAACCAAGTTAGGGAACAAAAGTGTTTATATGCATAAATATTCCCCATACGAGGTCACCCTCAGCTAAAGCGTGTAAAGTCTATACTATTTTCCAATACGCCACGATGGCGTCTCATACCTATAATTATATCTTTCTATCAAATTAAAGTTTTGTATGAGTGGTTAAAAAAAATTGGATTTCTTATACATACCTATTATCAAGATTTACAAATATGTCGTGACAGCGATTATACAACTGTCAGTAGTATCTAATCTTTTTTTATAACCAAGTACTAAGATTGATTTTTTATAACCAAGTAAGTACATGATTTATTTATTTACTAAGACACTTCCGTTCCCCAATTTCCGCGGAATTCTGGAGGATCTGGAGGTTCGCGGATTCTAGAGAAAAAGAAAATATTAAATAGTTCATTTTCTCGAGTGGGAATCGAACCCACAACCTTCCGCTCACGCTTGTGTCGCTGCGCCACGACAGCCTCGATCATTTCCTAATCGTTTCTACGTTACGAGAACAAATACAATTAAAAGTTAAATGAGTCGAGTTTCTTTTTATTAGCTTCACGCTGTAAAATGGCAAAGGGAACTTTAGTGTTAAGACAATCCTTTATGGACTTTTCGCCAAAATGTGAGATATTGCGTGTTGAGTAAAGGAAAACAACGACGGGCTTTGGTAATAAGAATTGTTCACTCCCCGATCGGAAATCGAACCCATGTCGTGTTTACAGTCGCTTTACCACGACGGCCTCGAGTTCAAGTGAGAGTATAATACATATAAGTACATATATGTATTTTGTTTAAATGAATATAAAAAATATATATAACTAACTAAAATGGCCACTGTTTAACCAAATCAATAGTTCGCTGACCTACACTAACTTTTAAAAAAAATCGCACACCCCCACTCACACATGAATAAATTAAGTGTACGGCGTAGGGTGGAATATTCGTAAGGGCAAAATATTGATTCATACCAGAACGAAGGGCGCCATTTGATGATCTCCTTTTAATTGTACCGTCAAGTTTTCAAGTTGAATACAAAATGAATGATAGAGACTAATTTTCACAAGACAATTGTGTTTATAATTGTTTATAATATAATATATTGTGTTTTTGTTGTTTGTTATTGTGATGTAATGTGACGGCACATATTGTTTATCGTCTATGTTTATAAATATTTAAGACGTAGATTCTAGAATTTGATTATTTTAATTATTTTACATGGCCTCATGGTGCAGCGGCGTATCTGACTCTAAACGCACGCACGTGGGTTTGATTCCTACTCAGGAGAATGGAACTCAACACAAAATATCTCGATTATTGGGTATTGCGTGGGGAACGGAGTGAACGAACTTAAGAACGAACGATAAGATTGCCTCTGTGAAACCATTTTTAAAAACAATTATTTATAAAAACCAATTCATAGGTATATCATATAATTTACTACGTAAATATAAAATTACTAGCTTAGCAGCATATAAAATTAGTGGTTTTTCATAAAATTTGGCTAAGTAAAAAAAATGTTTTCAAATATACGGAAACCTTCTTAGAGGATAGATAATACAAGAAATAATTTAAATATTTCTTACTTAGTATCACACCTAGAAATTGAATTAAAGATATTGAAAAATATATCAAAATGAATATATTATGTATGTTCGTGAATGGCGTGCTTATTCTAAATTATCCCCTCGCAACACATGTCGCGACGCTCGGTAATTTACGTCTCGCTTCTTGTAAAATTTGTTGTCAATAGCAAGTTGCTTAGTATCTCATATCCATATATACATGAATATAATATAGTATTTATATTTATTTACTATCTATAATTTAGTATAGTTCTAACAACAAGAAATCGTGACCCGGTGGAAAAAAAGTTAGACTGTAAACGTGATGGTTTTAAGTTCAATACCTAGTCAAAGAAATGAATAGATAACTTAACTTAACTTAGCTTCACGCTTTATCCCTTGCGGGGTAGTCAGAGAGAACGGAGCGCCAAACGCTACGGTCTCTTATTCCACGTAGCTATTTGTAGCTCCGTCCTCCACCTCCCGCCGTTCCAAATGAATAGATATATTTAAATGAATAGATATATTTAAATTATAATTTTTATTTTCTAAGCATTGTAATACAACATTTCCACTTGTTATGTCAGGATGCCTTGAAATTAGGCAGAAAACGGAATGTCTCTGTAATATCTAGATTTTTCTATTGTATGAAAAGCCACATTTCATACCTTGTATAACAAGAATAGAATAGAAGCCTTACCAGACGTAATCAAATACGTCTCCGAGCATGACTCAGGCCTATCTGATTACACGGCTTTCTTGGGATTATCGAAGTTGTTCGTGTAAATAAATATATATTTTGTCTTTGTAATATCTATTTTGATTTGATCTATAATAATTGAAACTTTCCGACTACTACGGCCTCGGTCAGTAAGGTTAGAAAAAGTACGGCGATAGACTTTCGAAAAGAATTTCAAAGGTAGAGAGCTAATCTAGTTTTTCACTACAATCTCTATGTAAAATGTGTGGAGTATATGAAAATACCGAAAAACGTTATTAGACTGCCTCTTTATAAAATTACATCTTTTCGGTTGATTTTCTTAAACACAATTTTTTTTAAATTTATGTTAACCTTTCTACAATTTTATCTTTCATTATTTTTGTAATGTAAAGCTGATATATATTATTATCAGCTTTACATTACAAAAATAATGAAACTGTTAAATGATTTAGTGAGCTACCACAGCGTCTGACTGTAAGCACGACGGTTACAGATTCGATTATCACTCAAGGAAATGAATTATTATTAACATTTCATCGCTATGGCAAGAAATCATAGCGCGGCGTTAAATTTCGCCACTTAACATGCTATGTCTGGAAAAGTGAGGACCGGTGTGCCTTGACACTAGGTTCCCTCTGTCTACCTTGGTATATGCAGAATACAGCGTTAGGATCAGAAAATAATTTAAGGATTGAGAAAAACACAGCCAGTGCTAGTTAAAGACAGTAAGTCATACGAAAGAGCGCCCATTGTTAAACTATAGCGACATTGTTGGAATGTAATGACTTAGAACAATAGTGTATTCTTTCATTCCAAGACTTTTCTTTAAAGATGAATAATTCGAACTCTTTGAAGCGTACGGTAAAGCTTTTTGCTTACCTAGATTTTGAAGTAGTAAAGTAAATATACATATACATATTTATGGTGAGTATGATTTGGGTTTCTATTATATTTCACTTGAATAGTAAGGCCAATCGTGGCGCAGGAGCACAAACTGCGACTGTAAACGCGACTGATAGTGGGTTCGATCCCCATTCTAGGAAATGAAATATTTATTTAAATTTATATGTCCATTTCTTCGCTCTGATGTCGAGGAACGGTGCGGCGTAGAGTCCCGCCACTCAACACGCAATGCCTCCAAAATTCAGCGGTAAGTGGGGAACGAAGTGTCTTAACACTAGGTTCCCTCTGCCTACGAGGCTGTGTGCGGGATACAGCGTGAAACTGATTTTAATAATGGTGATAATGTATTTTTCTAAAAATTGAATTACAATTTTACAACGTCGATGATTTAGAATTTCAATTCCAGTAGATACGCCATATAATTATTTTTCGTTTTATTATGGAAAGTATTTTTAGTCTCAACTCGTATCCTGCGGCATTATATAAAGAACACTTCTATACAGCAAAAGAGATTTAATAATACTTTCTTCACTATAAAATGCAAAAAACAGTACTTTATATCTTCAGAATGAGTAGAAACCCAATCAGGTGATCAAAAGAGAAGAAATCCAATCAAGTGATAAGAAGTGCATTAAAATGGCACCAAATATGGGTATTCGTTTTCATAACTTTTTTTTTGTTAAACTAATGGACAATAATTTTAACACTATATGCCAAAAGATGTTGAAAAAATATTATAAATATTAATATTACAAAATTAGAACGTTTGAGAAGATGAATGTTTGTTCCACTTTTACACGAATAACTCCGTAATCGTTTTAGATTAATCTATATAGTAACATAGCTTATATATAATAAAAATTACATTTTGTGAAAAATTTTAAATAAATTGGATATAATACAAAAGTTTAAGCGGGCGAAGTCGTGCGGCGTCGCCAGTCTATCACAAACGATATTGGTGTGGGACATTCAGAAGCCTGTATAATTCTGATAATTGTTCTAACCACAAGGTTGCAAACTGTTCTACTGGATTCAGGACTCAGAGGTCAAATGACAGTGGCTCTTCGTGACTTACAAAAGAATAGTTAAGTTTTAGATAGTTTAGGTGTATTTAGTTTAGTCGCTATTTTGACTTGAATGAAGTTGAACTTTTTTTCATATTTTAGTATCTCTGACACATAGAAACATTAAATTTTTATATGCTCAATACAGATAGTTATATTAGATTTATAAGATAGAATTTGGAAGATAATAGTCAACTCGGAGTCTTGGCCAAAGATTCACTGTCCCTACCTTACAATAGTCAAAATGTTGTTAAAAATAAAGAAATTGTTTGTAAAAGATGGTAAAAATATAAATTAATATGTACGTAATACGTATAGCAAAATTTCTTCAAATATTATTTGTCTTAATTCTTCTTTACTTTTTTCGTATAGCAAAATTTCTTCAAATATTATTTGTCTTAATTCTTCTTTTTTTTTCAACATCTAAATAGTATACAATAAAATATTTTTTCCTTTCAATTCAAAATGAAATTTAAGAAAAGTTTGTATACAGGTATTTTTACACCTGAGTTGTAAATTTTCCCACTGCTGTGTAACTCTGATTGCTTCAATACGCGCACCTGATGCCGACATCTTTCACCCTCTTTTAATAGATTTTCTCATTAAATCATCTGGTCTAAGTGGTTTTAATTATGGCTTCTCTACCAAGATTACATCCACACTGTAAAAAGTATTTTCGGTAAACAAAACAAAGTAAAATCACCATTTTTGCATTAATTATTTTTTGAAGAGTAAAGTTTAACTAAATCTCGATATTTTAACAGTAAGGTACTTGTGGTCAAATGAAAATATCTAACAGTTGTTTATGATCCACACATTATAAGTACCCGATGTAGTTTAGAAAACAGACACAGTGGTTAAAATGAAATTACATTAACATCAGCTTCACGCCGTATCCCGCACACAGCAGGGTAGGCCCACTTTCCGCCGAATTCAGGAGACATGGCATGTTAAGTAACGGAACTCAACGCCGCACTATGCCTCGGCACCAGAGGGCAGAAAAGAAAATACTACTCGGGGAAATTAAATATTTACTTAAATTTGTTTAAGTAAATATTTAATTTTCCCGAGTGGGGATGGAACCCACAACCAGCGGCGTTTACAGTCACACTTTGTGCCCCTGCGCCACGGCTGACCTCGAAACGATTAACATAATGGCTGTTTGCCTTCGTTAACAAATCATATCCCGAATTCTCGAATGTCCCAATTTATAAATCATTTTCCAGAAATCAAGCGATAATTCAGGATAATCAATCATGTTCCTCAAAAACGAAACCTATATATAGACGCCTCTTCACTCTAAGCGTCCCGTAAAAATCAGTTCAGTTCTTCTGGAGATTTTATCGGATAAACAGAAGACATACAAAAATTTAAAAAGTGTATGTTTCAGTTAAAGTATCATGTAAATGACCATACATCTGCACGTGAAAAAACAAAGTTATTTTTAAATCACAGACAGATTTAATTTTTTTATATATTTATCCCTATATATAGACAAATACCAAAGTTAAAAATCAAAGTAAATATTAGTATAGTATATAAGTAATAGTAATATATAGTATAAAGTAAGTAAGTAAGTAAGTAAGTAAGTAAGTAGTAATAGTAATATATAGTATAAAAGTAAATATTCTTGTAACGACACTCATATCAAAATTATATAGGCATGCCAGTGTATAAAGAAAAGTTATCCTGCTTTTATTAATTGAAATATAAAATTTGTTGAACATTTCTAATGCACTGTTCAATTTACAGAGCATCTGCAATTAAAATGAAACTATAAGGCAACGGGCTCTATAAGCGAAACCCAACGGTACCAGGGCTACCGACAATGATTTTGCTTATAGATAGATTTCTCTTTATTTCCACACAGTTCTCGAATCAACTGAAAATATTTTAAATCAGCTTCACGCTGTATCCCACACACAGCAGGGTAGGCAGAGGGAACCTAATGTTATACACTCCGTTCCCCACTTTCTGCCGAATTCTGGTGGCATTGCGTGTTGAGTGGCAGAACTCAACGCCGCGCTTTGCCTCGACACCAGAGCGAAGAAATGGAAATATAAATTTAAGTAAATATTTCATCTCCTCGAGTGGTGATCGAACCCACAACCAGTCTGTTTTACAGACACACTTCGTGCCGCTGCGCTACGACTGGCCTCAAAACCATAAAATATTGTAAAAGAAAATATAGATTGTGGAAATTACCATTAAAAACTTACAAGATTTTTTATATATATAGCGGAGCTTATATTTGGCAATAACAAGGAAGGGCGTTGTCAGCCGTCACTAACAAGTTAGAACACATTGTTCGAAGCCATCCAGTTGTGGAGAACAGTCATGAGTCATACAACTCTGCGTATTGTACAGCGTTAACTCTAATACATTTTAATAATAGTCATAATTATACTGTATACATTAATAATTTAAATTAATTTTCAAAATGATACTAAATAACTAAAATTAAAGATTTTACTTATTTTGCTTCTACCCTAGGTGCGCATAATGCACTTTTTGTTCCGCCTTTCATAGTGTCGTACAAAATGGTTGTCTAAATACAAGTTAAAGCTTTACAAAATGAACACCTAATCAAAAATCAAAGAAATCAAGTACAATTTTCAAGACAGCTAGTTTTAATTTTACCCTAACTTATATTATCTTTGAAAACCTAATGTTAACTAGAATAAGACACGACTAAAGCACCTATAACAGTTTTGTATTTATAGTTCTTTAGTTATTACTTTGGTAGCCCTACAACCGTGTACGTTTGCCGGTCGACCGCCCCCGTGCGAAACTGTACGTACTTTAATTGGAGCCGTCCGTCCGGAGATGGAAAGATAGATAGATGGGAACTATAAAGGCAGTCAACTATTATTTCTATTCGTGCCCTAAAATTTTTGAGTCAATTCAATATCAGATGAGAATTTTTTGTACTCCATACAACGTGACAACGTGACATTGGCCGAAGTGATTGGTGCTCAACTGGCACGCTCGAAGCACCATAAATTAAGAACTAAATTGAATTGAGAATTTTATATAATATGACTAGACAATGACTACTAGACTATGTGGAATCTTACGACATTATTTTTTATTCACTTTCCATCTGTTATAGCGATATTGCGTTATGTATATCAATATAAATATTTTTCTATATCAATTTATCTCCTGAATTATTAAATATCGAATCGTCCATCATGATTTATGTAGAATCTGTCCTTCCTTTTATTTTATAGACTTCTCCGTCATTTGTGGATTGATTTTAAAGGTTCTAAACTGTTGATTAAAGATATAATTCTTCAACTGGTTAAGTTGTCTTTGTACTTCCTTATAATTGTTTATATAACTTGTATATTATGTAAAGATTAATAAGTGAACTGGATAACAATGTAGCTAATAGCTATTACTTGGAGCTTCAATAAAGATGTTAAAACTTATATAAGTCATTTTAATTTTTAACCGACTTCTAAAAGCTTTTGAGCTCCTCATCTCAAGGGTTTTTTACAAAAATCAACAAAAATAAACAATATATACTTACATATACTGAGACGATGCTTTGGTTTATTTGAGTTTTATGGAGGAGTTTGGATTTTTGTTTTTTTTAAGAGCCTCTGTAAGACGAACGAAGAAATTGAAATATACATTTAAATAAATATTTCATGTCGTCGGATAGGGATCAAACCCACAACCAGGTGCGTTTACGTTCACATTTTATGCCCCTGCATCACTACTGATCTCTATATTAATACTTATTTGAAAATAATAAAACTACCCTACATGATGCTGTGGACAACATCCTAATATTAAAGTAAAAATTTGTAAACGAGAATAAAAAAATTGTTCCATATTCACGCACTTATATGAAACTTTATAGTAATACAGCATTAGTGAAACACAAAGGTTATATACAATTTATGTAAAGATTTTGTGCATATTTGGCTATAATATAACAATTAGTTTAAGCAAACGAATCCACTTTGGGTCGCTAGCGTATTATAATATTATACAGTAGGTTTTATTCAATTGGAACTTGACAAATTATTTCGCAGTAATGCCCAAAGACGTGGGACTCGGTGGATTGAATTGGAATTGTTATCCTTTTTGATGTTATGTTTTGATTAAATACGTTTTTAATTTCCGTTCTCAATGTGCTTTGTTGGTATTCCAACTTTGGCATAATGTGTACATATATTGCTTTGTTTTATTATAATATACAAATAAGGTTCTATGAATTAATAATTGTGATTTCATTCTCTTATACGCACATTATCTTAAGTAACTTCGAAAACGACGCACGACGAGCAACGAGGATAATTTAAATACATTTTAAGTTGTATTTTCGATTCACGCTGTATTGCCGCGTGCCGCCTATAGAATATGCAGGGTTAAGACATTCCGATCCCTATTTTTCTTTCAAATTTGAACGCTTTGAAAATAGTTCATTCTCCTGAATAAACCCACAACCGCTGACCCAGACCCTGCATCACTGCGCCTCGACGGCCTCGACATTGATATGTAAGTGATATCGAACATTATACATAATATTTATATGTTGCATAACCACACCAAAGAGATTTTTGTCGAGTGGTTAATTATTTCTGCCCAATAGCTCTATAATATGCATGCATAAAGTATACTTATAATTATTGCGTTATATATATGGCTATGAATATTTATAATATCCTAAAAATAACTAGTGTCACATTGAAACAAAGTTTTCAGCCGAAATAGAAACCAAAACCGAATTTTCGGCTTTGATCTCAGTTTCGGCCGAAACCGAAACCGTAGCTTTAAATATACAGTATGATTAAAAACTAACTTAAACAATTGATAGAGGTAGTCATTACCCACTATTATTACCTTATGTGACATGGTCTGTAATTTTACCGTGTTTGAGATATGAGCCATATAATACGGTTAAGAAAATTTATTTTGCGAGTTTTTTGATAGCTTTATGCTCAGTTGTAGTTAATTTTTTAATAGGATTACAAAGTTTGAACGTTAACATTTTGTCTCAATTGATCAATTGATTACACTGCTGTACAAAAACAATCTGTAGCATTTATTTTGCTAATGGTTTTTGAAAACATTTATATTAGATTTACAAAGTATGCATATATGCTATAAGACTTTTTTTCTTGAAAACTATGCGTTCTTTAGGCTCCTCCTATAATGTCCTATCTGAGTCTAAATATGGCCCATAATCGATTGCTATGGACACAAATGTTTCGTCCTCAGAATTTTGATGGAAGCATACAGGAAAAAGGGAGAGCTCTGCATGTGGCCTTTTTAGATCTGCAGAAGGCCTTTAACCTCGTCAATATATCTGGTAGGCATTGTGAACCAACGGGATCCCCGAGTAAGGATTGCCGTTGGCGATACTAAGCTCTTCTAGATTACAGTAGAGGTTCACCAGGGCCGCTAGTCCGTTAAATGTCCAAGTACATGGCGTGCGGGAGCCCGGACTCGAATACAATCCATATAAGTCCTGAATCAGCGGTTAAACCGGAAAAGTTCATGGTCCTTGGATCCGTTGTGCATGTGTCCGGAGGCATCGATCACGATGTCTATAGCTGGATAGGCGCTGCCTGGGCTAAATAGCTGGAGGTCACTGGCGTGGTCAGCGATTGCAGAATACCTCCTAAACTCAAGAAGCTGATATACAATAGCATGATTCGACCGGTACTTTTATACAGCAGCGAATTCTGGTCAGCACTATCTCGGCACACTCAGGAGATTTACGTCTCGGAAATGATGATGATGGTTTAGCCCCGCGCCTGCCTTGAAACTATGTCAGATGCAAGTGCCTTGCTATATCAGTCCCTGGAGTGAGACCTCCCGAACGTCCAAGGACCAGCCTTACCAGCTGGTAAGATGTCGTGATGCAAAACATAAGAGCCAAAATTGTTTTTGGTACTACAAACAAATGAAATTTAAACTATTTTTTGGAATGATGGAATTTGGAATGCTCAGCTATGAATATCTCTCCACGCTAGAAGTACATACTTTTCATTTGTTATAAATAATTTTATTTTTATAATTTGGAATTAATGAACTGACTTTATTACTCGTGGATCACAATAATTAGCAGAATGTAACTTTCGGCACGGCCGAAGCTTCGAACGTTTTTTGGCCGAACCCGAAACTATAGCCGAAACCACGATTTTTGGCCGAAACTGGCCGAAAAGGAAACCGAAACAAAACTTTCGAACGGTCACTAAAAATAACATCCATCAATATTTATATTGATTTAATTTAGTTGGTGAGTTGATCCCGATTAACAAGAATGATAATATTAGCTAGTGTAAGAAATTATATTCAGACAAAGACAGGTAAAACCGTCTGTTTTGCCTAAAACAGCTAAAAGCTACCCATTTTAAGCGCATTATTGCATTCCGCAGAAATATTCAAGCTTCCCAACGAAATGAACTGAATTTTGTATTGCACATCCCCGAGACAATATTATAAGGTACCTCACGATATTACGTTAGTTGAGTATGGCGTTTGCGTTTTAAGTGTCTTTATAAAATGCGGTTTCTTATTTTATAACCAGAAGCTATTTATATAATACAATTCTATTCTTGAGAATATTTTATTCATGACACTTCGTGTGATAACTTTTATATGAGCTCTAGAATTCCCTGTGAAACAATCGGGCACGTTGAAATATATTAGCTTTTTAATAATACACACATTTTACGTTACTCTATACATTAGGTAATACGTTTTTATTATTTTATATTGTGTATTTTCCATGAAAGCACAGGGGATTTAGTGATAAATAGTGATCTATCACTAAATCCCTAATAAATGGAAAATAGAGTGCTATTCTACATTCCTACCTAGCTTAGCAACTTTGTTTCAACAAGCATACTCTATAGATATGTTCTCCGGTGGAAAACGAACTCGCAACTATAGACGTAAACTTAACCTTCTGACATAAGAAGTAATATTGTTTATTTTCTTAACTATTGCTGTAAAGCTGAATAATTAGTTTGGTTGAACGCGCTAATCTCGAAATTATTATTTTTATTCTGTTGGATAATATTATTAGGTGAGCAGACCGCCCTCCAGCCAAGTGGTCCGACGACCTAAGAAAGACAGCGGGAAACCGCTGGATTCAGAGGGCGCAGGACCGGACGGAGTGGCGAGCATTAGGGGAGGTCTATGTCCAGCAGTGGACTTCGAAAGGCTGATGGATGGATGGATGGATATTATTGGTTGGACTTATCAAGGAAGGTTGCAGGCTATTACATCATACTTTTATACATACACTAGAGGGCGCGCTCGGCTTCGCCCGCTTATTAGGAGTGAATTCTACAAAAACCACGAAACACGTGTTCAATAAAATATTTTTAACAGCCTGAATTTAAATTTTTATAAAAAACGGTGGCAATTTAAAGATTTTTCCATATAAACTTTCAACCCCTTATTTGAATCCTTAGGGGGTAAATTCTAAAAAACCATGAAATACGTGTTCAATGAAATATTTTTAAGAGTCTGAATTTCAAATTTTAAAAAAATCGGTACAGATTAAATTTTTTTTCCATACAAACTTTCAACCTCTATTTCATCCCTTTAGGGTTAAAATTTTTCAAATTCCCTTCTTAGTGGATGTCCAGAATATGAAAATAAACATCTGCCCAAATTTCACGTTTCTACCATCAGCGGTTACGGCTCTGCGTGCGTCTTACCTCAGTCAGTCAGCACAAGTCCTTTTATATATATAGATAATTTATTTGAAGCCAGTCGTGGCGCAGAGGCACGAAGTGTGACTGTAAAATCGACTGGTTGTGGGTTCGATCCCCACTCGAGGAGATGAAATATTTACTTAAATTTATATTTCCATTTCTTCGCTCTGGTGTCGAGGTTAAGCGCGGCGTTGAGTTCTGCCACTCAACACGCAATGCCTCCAGAATTCGGCAGAAAGTGGGGAACGGAGTGTCTTAACACTGGGTTCCCTCTGCCTACCCTACAGTGTGTGGGATACAGCGTGAAGCTGATTTATTTTATTTATTTTAGTTTATTTAAATATCCAAGATAATCTTGGATTTATATATATCCAAGATTATCTTTGTAAAGAAAGATGAGATTGTCTGTAGTAAAAAAATAAATAACTGGAGGAATAGTAGAGGACACCACTTCTAGGATAGGCAAAGCCCGGGGCTGTGACCTTTGCGCAACTGAGGCATGTGGCAGCCCACAAAACTGACCCGGAGAGTAAAATTAAAAATATTTAGCATTGAGGTGAAGTCTTTGTTGCTGTACGGGTACGAGACATGAAGGAAGTTCATCGCCCGCTGCCTTAGACAGATTCTCATTATATACTGGCCCAATAAGATCTCCAACGAGAAACTGTATGATCTCTGTTCCGAGACACCGATCTCCGGCCTCTAAATAAGGCGCCGCAACTGGGCTTCGTTTAGGCACACTCTAAGAAGAGCCTCCGATCACATTCCAACATAAGTCCTGGATTGGACACCACAAAGGAAACGGAAACGTGGCCATCCTATAGCACACTTGGAGGCCTTTAATGGCAGCGGAACCTGGCTACCGTGGTCCGAGACGAAGCGAAATGACCAGAACAGAACGTGATTGCGGAGCACTGTGGAGGCCCTGTGCCCCACCTAGGGGACGCAAGAAAATAACTCAAGTAAGTCATGAAAAAAAAATGAGCTGAGGCAGAGAAAATCAAGAACGCAATGCTAGTCTACAGCCAATTAAAATTTATTACCACAATATTAGCTTTCAACAAACAGTTATTATTAATACCAGAAAATATTTCAAATTTCGTCTATTGTTAACGCATACCATTATGCGGTTGATTACAGCCAGCGTGAAAGCCATTTGAGCGTTATGAAACTTAATGTGCGGCAGTTAACAATTAATTCTAACTATGCATTCTGGTTAACCAAGTCAACCAAAACTTTTTTAGTTTCACGCTGTATCCGCACACAGCAAGGTAGGCAAAGGGCACCTGGAAACATAGAATAAAAAAATGAAAATATTAAATTTACCATTCCGTTCCTTCGGACTTAGTATAAAGACACGTTATGGCGGAACTCAAGGCCAGATTACCAAGAATATTTCCGAATTTATAAAGTTTATGAAATCTAATATTTCCTTCTATTGTTAACTATTCTGTCATTTGTACGTACAATCATAGTAAAGTATAAAGTGAGTGTTTTAGCTGATTAAACAAGAGTAGTTTCAGGTCGTAATGAGTCGAACCGCGGCGCCACCCTCCCTGTTTTCATAAATACCTATATCTATAAATTGAAGATATGCTTAGACGACGGCAATATGTCGCAACATTGAATTTTAAGCAAAATCAAAATTTTAAATAAGGTTGCAATTCTTATAATATGAGATAAAATAATTATATTGTATTTTTTTAGTATTTTAGTACAGTACTTGAGGCAAGTCTTGGCGCCAGGACACAAGCGTGCGACCGTAAACGGGAGAGTGAATTTCGCGAAAAGTAGAGGACGGAAGTATCTTAATGGGAACGTAGTGTTAGCAGCTAGTGTTAAAACACTCCACTTCCCAGATTCCCTCTGCCTACCCTGCTATAAGCGGGATGGATAGCGTGAAGTTGAGAAAAAAATATCGTGATATATTGAGACAGCAATGATTAACTGACTGTAAATGTGGTGGTTAGGTGTTCAATCACCACTCTGTACAATAAATAATTTTCATTTATCTACTCAGGTTCTCACTTAAAATGCAAACATTTTGTTTTCCATTTTCCGCTCGGAAAATATCTCTCTGCCCACTCAGCTATACAAAAAAATATATATGTAAATAATATTTTAAAGTGATAATTTACTTTTAATAACACATAGGCCTATTATGAACCTAACTTCTTTGAAATGCCTTTGTATATTTTTATTAATGATCTTATTTATAAAGAAACTTTTATATAAAAAAAGAAATAGTAATAAATCATCAGAAAATGACGTTCACGGTTTCCCCCCGTTAATGGTTATTTGACTAAATAACATTAGTCAAAGACTTTTCATATAAGATTGTATTGTTTGTTTTCTATGAAAATTTATTAGGAAAATGGAATATTTATGAGTTTTAGTATGAATTGATTACTTTTTAATGTATAATTATATTTTACTTCAATATAAAATACATATTTGATAGTCCGTCATAGTGGCGCACCAGCATATAGTATGACTGTAAACGCAACGGTTGTGGGTTCGATTCCCAATGGGGGAGTGTTATTACCGTTTCCTCGCCCTGATAACAAAAAAGACACTCAAATGCATATTCGAACGCATGTCTTAAAAATTGGGCGGAAAGCGGATAACGAAATGTCTTAACTGCATGCTTTACTCTAGTAAACATTTTTTTTCTTTTCATTTTTTTGCATTATCTTTAACTGCATAACATTAACTTACACTTATTCCCGTATAGCAGGGTGGGCAGAAGAAACTCAATGTTAAGACACTCTGTTCCCTACTTCCCACCTAATATTCGGGGCATTGTATGTTAAGTGACGAAACTCTACACTACAATTTTTTATACTGAATATAAAAAAAAATTAAATTAAATTAGCTTCACGCTGTATCCCGCACACAGCAGGGTAGGCAGAGGGAACCTAGTGTTAAGACACTCCGTTCCCCACTTTCTGCCGAATTCTGGAGGCATTGCGTGTTGAGTGGCAGAACTCAACGCCGCGCTTAACCTCGACACCAGAGCGAAGAAATGGAAATATAAATTTAAGTAAATATTTCATCTCCTCGAGTGGGGATCGAACCCACAACCAGTCGATTTTGCAGTCACACCTCGTGCCGCTGCGCCACGACCGGCCTCACATAATCTTAAAATATTATATACTGAATATAATCTTAAAATATTATAAAAGGAATTTTAATTAAAACGAGAGCATAATATTTTTTTAAATATAAATATGTTAAATAACGCTGTTAACAAGAATCAAACTGAAATGTTTGAAATACTGTTATGAATAATAAATTGATAAAATACAATAGGTAAACCTATACTTTTATTTCTATGTGAAGATTAAAATCATTTTACACAAGTATAAACCAGTGATCAGTGGTTACAGCTTATAATATTAAATTGTGTACTTGAAAATTATATGTAAATTATTTTATTCACAGTCTAGCTCCCTACAATATATCCTTTGTTAAGGAACAGCATGCGTAAACTAACATTGTGAACGTTAAAATTTTGATGTTAGAATATAGAAGTGAGAATATTATTATAACTTCATCATTAAGGCCTTACAAAATTGTTGCGGATTCAATATACATATGAGGTAGTTGTTCCGCATATAGCAGGGTAGGCAGAGGAAATCTAGTGTTTAGACACTCCGTTCCCCATTTTTCATCCAGTTTTCGAGACGTTGTTAGCAACGGAAATCTATCAGCATTGCGCTTGGTCTTGTTACCAATATGAGGTTTTTTTTTCCCCGAATGGGAATCGAATCCACAACGTTTACAGCCAAATGCTCTGTCTATTTCATGTGTGGTTTAATACAATGACATAATAATACATAACTTTCCTATTAACTGCTGAAGTAAAAACTTTCTATTTTTACTAAAAGCGTGGAAGAACAAAAGCATCCCGCTTTCTTTCTTTTCTATACATATACCTATATCACTTTTTGGGTGAGGTATATATTATATAAATAAAGATATCTGGGTATTTTAATGAAATTAAGTATTTTTAGAGATAAAAAAATAGACACAAAAGTATATTTGTTTTTAAAACTAAATAATCTTATTAAATCTGCGTTCATAATCTGCATAAAGTAAATAAATCATGATTTTTATGTATACCACGTTGTTTTTAACGCAGTTACTTTGTATAATATGTAGTGCACGTTGTAGAATGTGCCATTGCACTAGAGCAGTGGTTCCCAACCAGTGGTCCGCGGACCACCAGTGGTCCGCAGAAGCCTAAATGTGGTCCGCGAACGATTTTAATTTTATGATTGGAGATGGTGACGCGAAGATTCTGTTTAATTATCACAGTTAATTTTTATTATACCTCATGCTTAGTGGTCCCTGCTACCAATTATGATATAAAAGTGGTCCTTGGTCAAGAAAAGGTTGGGAACCCCTGCACTAGAGTGTGAAACACAGTGGTATTCAGTTCAATAAATTCTGGCTGCAAAATTTAAAATGTAGTATGCTCACTATAGCGGTCACCGCCATTTTGTTTACTAAAATAATGAAAAATTATAAACTCCTTTTTTGTCTTTAAAATTAAAAAACAACTCTACTCTACTTCATATTGTAAAATTCATATTTGAAAACAAAATATATTAGGAACTCTGAACATAACATATTAATAATAGTAAATTGTAAACCTTATAATAACATTTTAAATTTATGATACAAAAATGACAAAAATATGTAGATTGCTTCATTCACAGTCTAGTAAACTGCTCGTTTTAACGAGAGCAAGCGTGAAGGTAATGTATCGGATACATACACACCGGAGACTTAATTTGCGCTAACAGTGACAAATTGTCAAAGCCTTGTATGGGAAAGCGAATTGAAAAGGGTTTTTAGGGAAAAATATTACAGTTTTTTGAGCGGCTCGTGTTTCATAAGTACCTGGTTGTATGTCGATATTTATATTAGAAAGGAAATAGCTATAATATTAATATTTAAAATGGAAAATATTCAAAACTGTTTTAAAGTACGGAATACATTACTTGCAAGCTTCTCACACTTAGACGAAAGAGGGGGCCCAATAAAAGTTGACTTTAATTCTGTATTGCCTAAGTTGAAATTGAACATTGGTCGATGAAATTTATCCATCTTATGCAACTAGACCAAAAAACGAAACATTTTATATATAACAGAAGATGTGAAGAATTTCAGCCAACTATCATGGAGTTCAGCTTTAATTTATATTAGGAAATAAATTAATAAATCCAAAAGTATTTTATAAAAATGTTGTACAATAATACAAATAATTCTTATAAATAATTGCTTATAAAAGTTTAAAAGACTATTGTGGTGCAATGGGACAGCATCTAATTGTAAACGTTATGGATATGAGTTCCATTTTCTACACAGAGATACGAATTATTTTTATTTAACCGCTCTACAATTTGGCCTTGAATTCCGCCACTCAACACACAATGTTTTTACTGTTTACCGTACCTACCAAATTCAGGTGGAAAATGCTGCTCTGCTTATCATGCTATATAGAATAAACGTAGAACTGATAAAAAAATAAAGGATGTGCATCATTTCAACCTTTCTTGTACAAACTTTACTTTATTTAATATCACAGTCAGGGGCTTTGAAAATATTGGTGGCACACTAAATTCCAAACGGTATCAAAAATTGTATATATATACGTATGTGGTACCGTGCGTACAAACAAATATTCGAACAATTTTTAGTAGACATTTCTCAGTTTGTCAAACAAAAATATTATTGATATACGTCCATTGTGCATACTCTAAAAATGTGGACGTTTTTATTTTGAAGCTATAGAGCTAAAATTAAATTTTAAGCAATTCTAGAGTAGGCAAATAATAATATAACGTGAATTATTATTTTTTAATTTTTAGAACATCATGATGCCTTATATATTTAATATTTCCATATTTCAAAATAATTTTCCAATTTGTTTCCATCATATTATGTATTAACTCAATTTAGGACGAAATACGCAATTTTCCATCTACATTTCCGGAATTCACCGTACAAGGTTTATCATGTTACGGAGGAAAACGTTAGGAAATCAAATAAAAGCTCAAATGGTCCTGCAATTGAATTTTCACTACTCGAGGGAGGGTGCAGGGCGGAAACGCAATGCAACGGGCAACCCTTGAACAAGTGTGCACCTTGCTAGAAAATCTCTAAATATTCTATCAAATCTTTTGCTGTTTGGATTGCCCAGAAAGGAGCTAACTCGATTCAAATTCGAGTATAATAGAGGATTTAACTGGTTAATTATATTGAATTCGATAATTTAATTCGAAATATTGCAAATATAGACTAATTTGTTTTTTTTTTTATTTTTCATAGTCTTAACTCACTTTAGGCTCACTCCTTAGTCCGGAAAATGCAGACTTGTAAAAAGTGTCTAAACACGAAAAATCCAAAACATCCGAGATTGCAAGCTTAACTAGTACAGATACTGTAATGATACTCGGTTTGCTTACGAAAAAAACGTGAATTTGGATTGTGCTCCTCAATAACAAATAAGCTTCAGTTCTAATAATTTTTTGAATTATTAATTTATTAATTACATAAAAACGACAATACCGCTATGTACAACTAGATTATTCGTCTTTCTACTTCGTCTTTCTAAGACTATGTGTTAGAAAGACGAAGAACGAAAAAGAAAAGCATAAGCTATATTTATTAATTACAAAAATAGCAATGTCAAAATATATATAACGAAAGCTTTATACAAACATTTTTGTTTTCAGATATTTCATATTTTTATATTTTATAATTGAGTTAAACAATAAAAGTTCCATATTAGAATTTCAAAGAAAACATAAATCAAAAACTCGTCACATTATTGCAATATAATAGTAGAGACAGTTATCTCAGAAGGATTTTTTGGGATAGCAGGTATCCCAGCATATATATGCTCTATAAAAACATTATCATTTTCTACTTAAATAATATATAAATGAACAGTTTACTTCATGCAAAATTTCGAACATCATATTTTGTCATCTTCAAAAGTATCGTAAATATTGATAAAGAAAAATATTCTTATTTCATAAAAAAATCTATACAAATACTTACCATTTCTTAGACCACTCATTACTTTGAATAGAAAATTATAAAATTAGAGCGTATCGCAATGCAGTAAATACTTACGTAAGTTGCTATAGCGGACAAAAACAAACACTTTCCTATACTAAACCAATCAAATAACGATATCACAAACAAAACTAACTATAAACAGAATAACAGAACGAACAGCACATAAACACAATATGAGAGAGAAAATTCGAAAATGTTTATTGCACTTCGGAAAAGATCGCGTTAATATTTATTGCATAGGACGTACACCCTCCACAAGGGTCGGCGAGAAACTAACTAAAAGGGTAGCTCGGGCTTGGGGTAATATAGGGTGAGAGGGGGCGAACAGACTGCCGGCTGAATGGGACCGAGCCGTCGCCATTTTCGTTCCACTATGTAGGTTGTATAGTAATAAACGACTCACTTTATTAAGTTTAAACAAACTTTATATAGTTTGGAAAGGGTTTCTTAAGCTGTTTTATGATGTTCACAGATCGTTTATAAGGACCTGAGATATGAGATTACTTTGCCTAAAACTCTTTGGTCTTTGGCCAACTTCATATGAAAAGCGTAGTAAGGCGCCTACACATGAAGAATACTCAAACTAATTTATTAGATAAAAAAATCAGCTTTACGCTGTATCCCGCACAATGCAGAGTAGTCAGAGGGAACCTAGCGTTAAGACACTCCGTTCCCCATTTTCCCCCTGGGAGCTTCTGGGAGCATTCCATTCCACGAGACAAAATTATATTTTTAATAACCAAACTTATAATATTATTTTAAAAAGTATTTTAAAAAAGTATATAGTAGTAGTAAACCATACATTGAATGCATTGTCCTTTAATATGTGGACGATGATGAACCAATTATTGTGAAGTTTATCCTTTTTGTATTCTGCTCTCATTTCTGCTTGTTTTCGTACTGTAAATGCAATTTTCTTTTAAAATTTATAATATCAAACATAAAACATTTTTTTTAATTAAAAAATAAGTAGTTACAATTACGATAAAGTTATAATCGAAATAACAAAAGAAAAGCTATTAAAAGTTTTGAGGAAATTGCAAATCTTCGCTGGGGGCAGCGGAAATAAAAGATTGTTTAATTTAAATGCATTGCCTCACCAGGCGAGAGGTTGCCGGGCTTCCCCGCCCGCGTACTTGAGAAACATTGAATTAAAATATACAATTCTTTTCTACGTTTAAGGTGTGAAAAGTTATCTGTATGGAACCGACGTAGGAGTTTTTCTTGAAAAGATAAATTTCTGTTTCCGAATATAAATATTTCTTTCTATTTCCAGGGATTTTGTTTTATCAATATTTACATAATATTATGCTTTTGCAGAATTGAAATAATGAAATAAAAAACTAAAATTAACAGGGAATATTTTTAAAAATATTCAGTATTCAAAGTAGGTGTGGCTAGTCGTGGCCTCAAGTTGTGGCGACTTGCGGCTGTAAATGCGACTAGTTGTGGATTCAATTTCTATTCTAGGAAATGAAATATTTAAACTTTTCATGTCCTCGCTTTGATATGGAGGCAAAGCGTGGCCTTGAATACCGCCACTCAACACGATTAAAACGATAATATAAATAATACAAACGATGATTTTGTCTTCACCACTTTAAATAAAAGCACAGCCGCACGCACCTCATTCACGAGATCGAGTCGTAGGTTATGCGGTGAAGTTGAACGTTGTAATAAGTTTATTATAGAAAAATAGGTAATTGCGTTAAATAGGACGTGAAATATTCCTTTCTCGTTCTGATATGTTTTTTGAGAATAAAAAGTGGTAGATCGGCAACGCTTAGTAGTATTTTTGTAGTAGTAGGTGTTTACGTTATTGGTATTTGTGACTGCGTCTCACGTTATACAGTCTGGATAAAAATCGTGAAACGAAAAAAATCCTACATCTAAACTGTTGATGAATCTTGATTATTATTTTTTTAAGTATAAATTTGAAATGTTTTACCCAATATGCTCCTCCCGTAAAAAGAGCGCAGACGCTTACACTCTGTATTCATATTGTAGAGTTAATTTAAATTATTTTTTTTCTATATACATATGTGCCATTATTAGTTTTGCTTATTTCAATGTACGGTGACCAATGTATGGTGACGTTAATGGTGTTGGCCCTGCTATCTTTTACGACACCGGAAAAAGGGTAATCTCAGATTTTACATCAGCTACAATTTGGCTTGCCAAAATGGAATTCAAATGCACAACCATCACGTTCACAGTCATAGTCATACACTGTCCCAATGCGCCACAATGGCTTCCACCACCAATGTTACCTAGTGTATGTTTGACCCCACAGCTATCACACGTTTGCTATCCTGTATTTATTCGACGCGCCCTAACTCCTGTACGACGCGACAGTGGCTATACAATGCTTTTAATACGTTTACTTTGTTTATTGAAACTGTTTAGAAAAGCTAATTGATTTTATTATTTAAATTAGGTAATAAAAAAATGGAATGTTAGAATTGAAAACAGATTTTTGGTAGTCAATATTTTAGGTAACGATCCAAATTTGCTTGTACATCAATATACACTTGTACATTAATAAAATTTAAATAATTATTAATAAATAATGTTTTAATTAGTTATCTGTTCTTTAGAAAATGTATTATCTAGGCACAAGGAATATTTACAAAATCAAATCCAATCAAATCAGCTTCACGCTGTATCCCGCGCACAGCTGGGTAGGCAGAGGGAACCTAGACCAGTAAGACACTCCTTTCCCCACTTTACAAAGTAAATATTAATCCTTTTAGGAAGAACGCCCCAGATAATATTATGAATGGTTGTTTTTTTTTATTCTTAATATTTAGTTTGTAAAAATTTTGGAGTGCCACCGATTCGTTCCTCATCTCAGCTTCACGCTATATCCTGCACACAGCAGCGTAGGCAGAGGGAACTTAGTGGTAAGACACTCCGTTCCCCACTTTCTGCCAAATTCTAGAGGCATTGCGTGTTGAGTGGCAGAACACAACGCCGCGCTTTGCCTCTACACCAGAGCGAAGAAATGGAAATATAAATTTAAGTAAATATTTCATCTCCATGAGTGGGGATCGAACCCACAACCAGTCGGTTTTACAGTCACACTATGTGCCGCTGCCCCACGACTGGCCTCATCTTATTTGGGCACAACGAGATACATTCGTTTTAAATTAGGTATTGAAACATAAAATGATTGTAACTCAAATTAAGCTTCGGTGGTTATTTCTCTATTGCTTAGTTTTACTGGTAATCAGATTTGGGAACCTAATGTGAAGGACGTATTGGATTAATTATCATTATAAATTGTCACCGATCGTCGTGGCGCAGGGGCACATATATGTGACTGCGCTACGACATAAATGCGACGGTTGTGTGTTCGACTCCCGCTCTGGATGTGAAATATTTAATATTTTTACTTACTCTCTTCGGTAATGAGGCAAGGCGCGTAGTTGAGTTCCGCCACTGAACACGCAATGCTTTAAGAATTTGACGGAAAGTGGGAGAATGGAAATTTCGTAACGAAGTGTCTTAAGACTAGGTTCCCAGGTTCTGTCTGCCTACCTCGGTATGAACGGGATCCAGTTTAGCTAAAAAAAAGGAAATTTATCACATTTTATAAATAATGGCAAAATAAGTGAGATAAATTTCTTGAATGCTAATCGAAGGGCCCCTTAGGATTAATTTTCGTTATCCATCTTAATATATGTATTTCACTATAAAAAAATGTTAAATTTACAATATTTATATATGACTTTTGTGTATTGTGACTGTTATGTATTTTGTGCCGTGTGATCCCGGCCTAGAATAGGATCATCCTGGTACTGGTGGTGTCATAAGAGGCGACTAAAGTACGTGTGGGAGAGTCACGTCGCCAGCAATGGCAACACACATGGGCAGACTCGACCGAATCTTTACCACCCCCGGCATTTAAAACCGGCGTGAAGTAGTGGCTTTATGCCACTGCGTTTCGCATCAGGTAATGCCGGGCTCCGGCGCCCAACCCACCTTAAAGGCAGGCAACGCACCTGTAGCTCCTCTGGTGTTGCACGGGGTCGTGGGCGGCGGCGATCACTTACCATCAGGTGACCTGAACGCTCTTGCCTTTCCATAAAAAAAAATGACCAAATAAAACCTTACTATATTAATAATATTAAAAACTTGAAACGTTTCGAAACGAAAAACATGAACTCTAATTCCTAAAAACAGAACAAGTAAGTGTTTTAACATTTTACTTGTTCTGTTCAGGAATTAGAATACAAAATTATAAAGAAAAGCATATCTTATAAGCAAAAAAATCAGTTTTTTTTCGAATTGGCCTTAATGGTGCCCTGGATTGATCTTGACAGCGTCACCGGACGGGAGGCGAGAGTAGCTCGTCCCTGAAGAAAAATTACGAGCTTTGATGGACGCTCGTGAAGTGTTGGCGATCGCAAGCGAATGCCCTGCGTGCACTAATCGGGGGGGAATAAAAAATATAAATAAGTAGAGATAATGTGGTTATGAATATTTTTTCATATTTAAAAATTTCATTGTCTAAAAAAAAAAGAATATATTTTTTTACTGTCCATTACAGGAATGCATTACATAAGAAGCTTAACTTTTGTAAAATTTATATTTTGGGTACTATTCTAGTACAAACAAGGACCGTACTTTGTCTATGCTTGAAATCTTTCTTAATCCGTTTCCTATAAATTGGAAAAGTAATAGTAAATATATTTGTTATGGAATATAAGACGTTCAATATTTATAAAACTATATTTCATTTTAAGTAAATATATGATAATTCACAACGTACTTTATTTTTGTTTGAATTATAAATATTTTGTCTATGCATTGCTAAAGTAAAGTATTGACAAAACGTCGTTTTGTTTTGTTATTATCTGTGGCTCAAATAGTTTCGTTTTGAGTTTTTCTCTTCTCCGCCGCTGTGTTTGCACTTTAGTTTTATAAAATTTGTTATAATTTGTTATGAACGGTATGTTTTATGTGTTATAAAAACATTAAAAATACTCTTTACACTCGTTTCTACTTCATTAGTTTGTTATTATAAGTGTAGTCTTCGCTTAACATATAAGGTACCAAGTACTGCCAAGATTTATGAATTACTTCACCGTTTGTTGTTTTTTGTTATATTTTTATTATCATAAATTCAGGTACATATTTAATGCCTTATATTGTGATATGTGCCATTTTCGCTCTCTCTTTATCCCCACATTGATTTTTTATTTCAGGTTATTATCGACCTGTCAAGTAGACATTTTTTCGTCAAGCTGTCTCCGCAAATTCGCAAAATAGGAGACGAAAACCCTTTCAAGTTCTCTAGTTTTATATCGAATCTGCCACCTATAGTAAGTATTTATCATTGCACGTGTTGTTAAACTGACATTTTCTTGTTAAATCGTTAGTTGCTTTTATAAATATACACTAACACAATACCATGGCTTTGCTCGCGTGGGTGTTATGCTTGAAAGATCGAAACATGCAAAACGAAATCTATTCATTACAAAAAATCCCTTAAATAACATAATATATGTGAAACTGCTTAAATACTTGCATAATTGATGTTGATATGTAATGTTGTGGAAAATTTTACAATAGCCTATTTAGCCTTGTTTTAAAGTTCAAAAGAACGTAGAACATGTTCTGATACGGCAATATTAAAAAATAATATTAGTATATAGTAACTTTAACATGTTTTCCTTATAATATTACCTAATAAATTCTATATATAATTACAACTTTTATTGTTTAATTTAAGTAAATATACAAGCACTACTTTAATAATGAAATAATAAAGGCTTAATATAAATGTTAAAGTATGTTGAGTATATTTTTATTACATAATATAAACTTAGATTGACTTACAAAAATGAAGTTGCTCTCAATTGTAAGTTTTTTATTTGTTGTAATTTCAATACATAATCATTTTAATTTTTTTTATATAGCTTTTTTTATTTAATGGTAACAACTTATAAGTACATTAACTTAATTTTTAAAACAGTTGTTCATTTTATTTGTATTATGGTTATTAGAAAGTTATTCAATAAGAATTTCAAGAGGTCAAAATTCATGGTCTCAATGTAAACAGACCAGTAAAAATTGCTATAATTCTTGTCACTTCATAATAATTGATTGTAGCATGATTTATTAGAGGCCTTATATATTCAAAATATAAGAATTTCGCAATTTGAATTAGTAGTTCCTGAGATTAGCATGTTCAACCAAACAAACTCTTCAGCTTTATGATATAATTATTTTATCTCTTAGTCAAAAAACACACATTGATTTTAATAAATCTAATGCCAGTCATAGTGTAAGGACACATAGTGTGACAGTAAACGGAACAGGATGTGGGTTCAATTTCCACTCGAGGACATGACATATCTAATATTTATTTTTTTGCTTTGATGCGGCATGTGCGGCATTGGGTTCCGCCACTCAACATGCCATGCCTTCACAATTCACCAGATAATGGGGAAGAAAGTGTCTTAATGCTAGGTCCCTCTGCCTAGGGACTGGAATGGACTCAACAGTCTCAATACTAGATTCTCTCTTCCTCTTAAACTTGTAATAGTCTCAAGTATTGAGACATTCCATTTTTTGCTTTCTACTCATGCAATACATGTTGAATATCACTCGTAAGTCGAGCAAGAGCAAATAAATTATTTTTTATAAAAATTTTAAACAATAAAAATATATATTTTATCTTTTTTTCATTAAAAATTAATTCCCTCAAGTTGGCATTGAATCCTGAACCATTGTGTTTACAGTCTGATACTTTGCCACAAAAGCCTTGAAAGTATTCTTATATACAATGCAAGGCATGTAGAAAAATATTTATGTTAGTCTATTGAGAACTTTATAAACCTAAACATTCTGTACATGTTATTGTGTTACGTCAATGTATGTATGTGATAAAATATAATGCAGCACCATTACATAAAATAATGCCAGTCTTAATAAAATAATAATATTTTGATTATTGCATTTTATTATAAACTATCATACACATAATAATAACATTATATATTTGTTCTTATTACACAGGAATAGTATCTTTATAGGCAAAGGAATTATTATTTTTAAAAATAGTAAATAATATAGTATATCAAAGAGTATATAAAATATAAAAGAAAAAAAATCTCACTGCCATTTTTGATATATGTATGTAACAGACAATGAAATTATAAAAACTTCATGCTTTTACTTTTGTGTAATAGAAAAAAAACCTCTTCAAGATTTTGTTTATTAAATAAGATCATTATATGTCAAATTATGTTACAAAACCAAAGAATCCAAAACAATTATATGGAGTGTACTAAGACTAGATTGCCACATTCAGGAGCAGGAAAGTTAAAAATGATATAATATTACATCTACTTACCAAGCTATGTGTTATTAAATTTTACATAAAATAAAATATTGATTCATTTACTATCAATTAATAAGAAAAATATTAAACAAAGAAGTGCAACAATATACTGTCAACATGGGTAACTTTGACAGATACAAATAATTTTTTGCTCTATATCTTAGCACATTGCAAGAGTGTTTTTGTTTTATTAGTGCTCTCATAATACTTTTCATCCATAGATATTCACATAAACCTTTTAAAATATATCAATATAGAAGAAAATTTGAATTTTATAGTCTGTCAAAGTTACCACCATCAAATGGATAATTTTGACACACAAAGAACCATTCCTAAAAAAGTAGTCATATTTATTCTTCTTATTTAATCTAGGTAATATTGGTTCTTTTTTTTAAAATAACCAATGTAACTGATGTAATTAAACAATCATTCTGCAGCTTTGTCTTGTATTACAAAAAAAAATGTAGAATCAGTCTAGTGTTTGGTATTTGTATATAATCAGCATAAAAAATACTTAAAAATAAATAAAAAAACTTTTATGCAAACTAACAAGAAAATTGTAACAACCCACGCGCCGGTCAATACTATTGTATCATACGGATAAATTATCGAAACTATTTCGAGGTCCCACTGTCAATGTTACTACTAGAATCAAAGTTGCCCAGATTCACTGGCTTGATCATTTTATTTTATCATTAGTATTTATATATCAGGGTGGTAGAGCAATGCCGCGTTGCAGTAAGCGTACGCGCAGTGGCGCCCCCTCTACTGAGCTGCTGCCCGGAACTACTTCACTCGACGACCATCACCATCACAAACGATCTAGGAATACAAGGTCAGTTTAATTTTGGCTTCACGCTGTACGCCCCCTTAAGCAGAGAGAACCTAGTGTTAAGACATGCTGTTCCCCATTTGCCCGATTTTCAAAACTTAAAACCGCTCTTTGTGTACCAGAGCAGGGAAAGAAATAATTTAAATATCATTCCCACGAAAGGGGATCGTATCCACAACCATCGCGCTTGCAGTCAGCAGATCAAGATTTGTTATGAATAGAATAAGAAATTTCTCAAACTAATTTTAGTAATCAATATCCTTAAATTAGGCGGATAGTGGGGAATGGAAGTGTTTTAATGGAGAATGGAGTGTCTTAACACAAGGCTCCTCCCTACCCTGCTATGTGGAGAATATAGTATAAAACTAAAAAAAAATCTTTAATAAGTGGAGTGGTGTGAAAAAATATTTAAAAAATCCTTACATTCTTTATAATTTAGATAATTCATTCAATTTTCTATCTTTTCCCTTCCAGTTCCAGAAGACATTCCAAAACAGAAGATACAAGTTTCAGTGTAAAAAAATGTCTGGCATGGTTCAAAGAATACACAACCGTATCAGAGCCAGACGTTTTAGGTAAAAAAAGAATTTTGAAAGTATATAGCTCTTTTCATTATCTTTCGATTATTTTGATGTGGCGAGATGCTGTTCAAAACTTATGTTACTATTGAACTTAGCCACCTATTAATAAAAATTTAAAAAAAAACAAAATATATTTATAAGTATAAGATGAAGAAGTCAAGGTGTAGTGAAATGCGATATAACTTTAAAAGCAATGGTTGGAAAAAAAATCATGTCTCCCAATATGGGGACTCCATATTTTTTTTATTTCGCCACCCTGGTAGACAGATTGCGGGGTTGAACTCAGAGAATTAACTGTGTGAAAAAGTTAAACTAGAAACGAGTTTTGTGATAATAGATGCAGAGTAAAGCTAACAAAAATCAAATTATTCAAGAGGAGTTATAATAATTGCTACACTTTTTGTCAGCTTCAAGCTGTATGTCGCTTATAGCAGGGTAGGCAGAGGGAACCTAGTGTTAAGAGACTCCGTTCCCCACTTACCGCTAAATTCTGGAGACATTGCGTCTTGAGTGGTGGAACTTAACGTAACGCTTTGCTTCGTTGTCAGCACGAGGAAATGAAAATATTAAATATTTCATTTCCTCTAGTGAGGATCGAACTTACAACCTGTCGCGTTTATAGTCGCACGTTTGTACACCGACGACTGGCCACTACTTATTTACTTCATTAAACTAATATAATAGACATTACCATTTTCTCGCTCTATAATCGTCTTAACAGATGTACAATTTATAAAATTTTATAAAAATTACATCACTAAGAAAATTATTTTAATATTTCCAGGACCTGAAGGCATGGAAAAATTTTGTGAAGACATTGGCGTTGATCCAGAAAATATTGTAATGTTGGTCATAGCATACAAAATGGGTGCCAAACAAATGGGATATTTTACACAGGAGGAATGGCTTAAAGGTATGCTTACTTTTTTCTATTTTTAAGACTGTTTTATTAATATTGTATTTGCACAATAAGCATTGTATTGTGTACTTAATAGAAAATAATAAAATTTATTGTTTTCATATTTGCATGCACTTCTTTAATTTGGTAGAAATTTATGCAGAAAAAAATAATACTCAGTGGAATTCATTATTTTCATTTCCTCGGTCATGAAACAAGACAAAGGTGACAAAGTGATGTTGAGTTCTGAATTAACAGTCAATGTCTTGAAAATTCGGCGATGCGTGGGAAACGGAGTGTCTTCACACTAGACTTTCTCTGATCACCTCTTTTATATGCGAGATACATCTAGAAACTTTAAAAAATGAAAATATTTTATATTTCAGGATTAACAGATTTACAATGTGATAGTGTACAGAAGTTGCAAAACAAATTAGACTACCTACGCCATTTGCTCAGTGATTCCTACGTGTTCAAAGCTGTATATAGATATTCATATGATTTTGCAAGGGTAAGAGAATTTTTATTATAAATAAAAAAAAAAGAATTATAGTTAGCCTTGACATAAATATTGTTACAAAGAAAAAAAAAATTATTGTATGTAACATTTATTACAACCACAGTATGTTAGTTTAATACATTAATATAAAACCAGTAAAAATATGTAAAGCTTATGTATTCTTTCTATGGGAAAATTCTTCACTGCCAATTGTATAGATGGATTTAGAGATTCCAAAATATCTTGGTGTTTAGTACAAGCCTTACTCTCTAAAATTAACCATAAATCATAATGCAATCGATTAAGATCAGGACTAGATGACAACCAGTCTTCATCTCTGATAAAGTCTGGAATATTCGTTTCTAACCTAGATTGGGTGGATCAAGCTTTATGCCCCAGTGCCGAGTCTTGCAGAAAGGACCATTCTTAGTTATTGGGCATGGTGTTGTTAGGGGACTTAATTAAATTCTTAAGAATGGTATCTTGATACACATGTGTCTATGTTTTAATACCTTTTTCAGTAAAATATGGCTGTCACTCCTTCATAGCTAACACTTCACCAAACCATCACTGAAGTTGAAAAATGCCCACTTTATACTCTGTTGACTAATGGGAAGTTTCTTTAGAGCTTTCAGCAGAAATACAGTCATTTTATTTGGCAAAAATTATTATCTGTAAACAACATTTTTCTGTGACCTTCCTTTGAATACTGCCTATTTTACGATTTTACCACCCTATTCTTTTTTAAATTATCAGCTTCAAAATGACCAGTACCTCTATTATAGGTTGAAGTCCTAAATAATCTTTTAAAATACGCGACATGGTTCTTGGTCCTATCTTCATCTCCTGAGATAAAATCTTTTGCTTTCGTACAAGTCTTCTTTGATTTTTTTCCTTCCTGCTGTGATTGTCTTTTTCTTCCGACCACTATGTGAACGCCTTTTTTTGTCATAAGCAGCGGAGGTTTCATCAATAGCCCAGTACACAAACATTTGACTTTTACCAAGTATATAGAGGGTTTTAAAATTTATATTTGGTTCCATACCTGTTTTATGTAATACAATCACAGCGATTCTTAATCATCCCACTGCATCTTAATATAATCCGACACCAGTAAGTGGGTGAAATTTAGCTTGCAAGATTTGATTACAAACAAACAAATATTGGGACAGGTGAAATTAAAGTAAGGCTTGGATAATAAATCTTTTAGAAGATACACACAGTTTTAAAATACGTTGTCCGCGCACACACACCGCCCGCGACCACTGTCGCACGACTCGCGGGTGTCAGTCGGCGCGGCGCGTACTTAACTATTTATAATATGTAATTACCTATCAACTATATTAATATTACGAAATGAGTTAATATCAGAAACTATACTTTTTAATTAAATCAAATCAACTAACGATAATTAAATTATTATTTTCAATAAAATAAATATTTTTAATTTGAAATAATTAAATTAAAATAATTATAAAAGATATCCTCTGTAATCTCAGAAACAAATAAAAAACACGGATGGAGAAAGGAACACAGAAGAAATAATTTGGAGAGTTAACGTCGTTAAAATTAAATAGGTGTTCAGATCGGAACAGTTTTAAACTTAATTTTAAATGTTGGAATTAGTGGAACGGCTTAGGAACAGTGACTGCGTTTGAACAAAATGGGCAGTCGGTCTCATTCCCGTTTTGGAACAGCTAAGTTTGTCTTCTCGGAACTGTTCCGGAACAAACGTTTACGTAACATCTCGCGTTTTGAGTTCCGGAACAATGTTCCGACCGGAACGAAACATTATCAGTCTTCTATATTTGTGTGTCAAAAACAGAATTCTTATAGAGAATGTCAGTATTGAAGTTAGTTGTAGATAGATGTAGGCTAGATGGCTTGCATAAATTTGACTTGCGGAGTTTTTCTTGCTTTTTATAATTAAAGTACTGTATTGAACATGCAAACAGGACAAGGACCAGCGCTCCCTGGACACGGCGACGGCGCGCGCGCTGCTGGCGGTGCTGCTGCCGCGGTGGTCGCTGCGCGCGCCGCTGGGCGAGTTCCTGCGCGGGCGCCGCTACCGCGTCGTCAACCGCGACCAGTGGACCAACATACTCGAGTTCAGCCGCTCCGTGGACGCGCAGCTGCACGCCTACGACGCGGACGGCGCCTGTAACTACAAATATCTATTATTTAAACACTCTTTTGCAAGCACTTTTGAACCATCGATTAGAAATAAGCAAGCAGTACTGCTGATGTTGAATATTACAATTCTAGTATTATTAATTCACATAGACTTGCAAATATTTATTTTTTACATGTTAATCCTATAAATATTCCTGAACTCTACAGTTGATTTGCTTATTACTGTTATTTTTACAGTTATTTTAAACTTTTATAAAATTCAACGATTGTTGTATAAAACTTTTGAAATGGCCACAAACAACATCTTATACCAATTGAAAATCTATGGGTATTATTAGATTAAAAAAAGCTTTAATATGTCATCATTATAGTTAAACTGATTTTTTTTGAAATTTTGCATGAAAGTAAGTTTTTGATTTATTTTTTTATAGAACTTAGTGTAAAGTCCGCCTCGGCACTTAGAAGTTATTATTGCAGAAAAAGGTCTTCTGTTTTTTTTTAAATATTCACTTATTTTTGTTCTTGAGAAATTATACTTAAAAAATAAAAAAATAAAAATATTAAAAAATATTTAAATAATAATTAATAATAATTTTAATATTTTATTTATTTTATTTAATATTTATTTTATGAAATATTTTTTTAAGTTAAAAGAAACCTATGTCATTTGTTTATTTTCTTAAATCTTTATCATTAACAAATAATGTTAAATCAAAGTTCACTTTTATATTTTGCCCAAATTTCTTGTCCGTATACAGTATCTATCTAACAATCAATGTAAAAAAATGTAACAATGCCGTGACTTCTTGTCCTTTGATCCTTAGTTCAATAGTATTAACCATTTTTAAAAAATATTATTTTTCATGAACATAATACCTTCACAGTAACAAAGTAAATATAAATATGGGCCTTGCATTTATTTTCTTTTTTTCTTTATCGAATATTAATTATCATCCATATAGGGCCGGTAATGTTAGACGAGTTCGTCGAGTGGCTCCGCAGTGAGCGCGGTGAAGGTGGCAATGTATCAGGAGAAGGCACGAGACCGCCCAGCTGAGATATATGCAATATGGAAGGGGTGCAGGTAACATGTGAAACAATTTTAACGTTTGAAACGTTTCTATCTACTTTGCTATCTCGCGGAACTCAACACCGCGTTGTCGTACCACAATGCAGAAATAGAAATTATTTAAATATAATCATTCAGAGGCCAGTCGTGGCACAGGGGCACAAAGTGTAACTGTAAATGCGACTGGTTGTGGGTTCTATCTCCACTCGAGGATATGAAATATTTATTTAAATTTATATTTCCATTTCCTCAATTCCCCAATACAACAGCGTGAAGCTGGTTTATTTTTTCAATTTAAATATAGTCATTTCCCCTAAAGGAAATCGAACTCGCAACCATTGTTCTCGCAATTACTGCTATTCTTAGCACAATATTATTACATGGGAAACTAATTATTCATTAATTTTATTCACACTATTTCGCATGTGGCAAAGAGTAATAATAATTAAGATACTACATTCCCTACCTTCCGAATTCTGGAAATATTACAGGTTGAGTGGTGGAACCCGACGCCATGCTATGTCTTCCTACCAGAGCGACAAAAGATAAATAAATCATTCCTTCGATTAGAGATCGAACCTACAACGTTCGTGCTTACAGCCAGATGCCGTGCTGGTGCACCATGTCAATTATTAATTGTATTTTTTTATATTTCTTTTTCAAAACTGTATTAAAATTTATTATAAGGGCGTTAAGTGTGGTATAGACTTCTGCCACTCACCAAGCAATGTCACAAACTTGGGGAAGCGAAGTACGAAATTTATGTTTCTGTATGTTTAATAGCGCTAGTGACCGGCGGTCGTCCAGGCGGTCGGCAGTTCGCTGTACAGTAAGTGTATATTGTCATTACGTATATGTATATTACGTCACAACACTTCATGCCCACTGAACCCCCAAAATTACAAACAAAAAAACATACTTAATGTAAAAATATATTTGTTGTGCTCAGTTCATTGTCATTATCATTTCATTGTAGCTTGTTTTTATTAAAATGTAATTATTTAATACAATTTTTTTTTATATATTTATATTTGTCTAATAGTAGTTTTAAATTGACAAATATTAATAATTATATTATTTTTATATAAGTAATTTATTGGGTTCAGAATTGATTCGCTTAATAGGGAACAATGAATTTAACATGATTATTTTTATTTGTATTTTGTATCAATCGTTTGAAAATGTAGGCAATCTCAAATACTCTGAAATACATATATTGATTTTGTATAAGATGATAATTTATTTAATTTTATTGCCCACCGAATCAGTTTTATTTTTTCAATTTTTAAAAAAATAGTACAACTTTTTTTCATAAGTGTCAAGTTTTATATATATATCATACATACATACATATATATGCCAAAATTAGAATTTAGCGATCAAATTATGTGAGAAATGCTGATACGTACATATATTGGGAAATGTAAAAATAAAACTTAGATGAAAAATGTAACATTTACATTAAAATTTAATTATTATATAACTGTTAATTGTTTAGGATCATATCAATTGTTTTTGTATAAATTGTAGTCTGTGCTATATCACACTTGATTATAAAAAAAATAACTTCTTTTCATTTTCGAATATTACAAATTAATTCTTAAGAGTGATGTGGTACTTGCTAAATAATAAAATGATCGTAAACAATTATTATATGATTTTTTTATTTTTTAATTTATTCCTAATTTTTAACAAAAAAACATCATCTTCATTAATTGTTATTTTTTTTCTATTTCATGCTCGAATCACAGAATCTATCGCATTCGACAATTACAGATTTAATTTGGAAGATCAGATAATATTGTATGCATTTTAAGTTTAGAAGATAACATGGAGACATTTATGTTCTATACAGAATCAACCCGAAAATAAAACATATTTTTAACAGCCACTTTTGTAAATTAAATTCAATACATAGTAATAAATATGTAGTTTTAAAATTAAAATGTATTTCTTTTTTTATATATGTATAAATAAAATATTTTAATAATAACAAAATGTTTATTTAATTTACAAAAGTAGCTATCCAACGTTCAATGCCAGTATAATTTAAAAATTTAATCGTAGGTTATCGATATGAACTCGACTGAAGCTTACTTTTTAAGTGTCGCTTACTTCAGAGACTAATTTGCATTTTTTATATAACTTGCATAATTCTAAAGCCTGTTTAATATGTTTCTATAAGATTTTATAATCGATAGATAAATTTTTTGACTGTCTGCTGTGTAATTTTGGCGCCATTTTCTCGTGTCAAAATAATTAGGAATTATTGCCGTAACTCATTGGTTTATATAATTATATATGTGAAATAAACAGGCTTCGGAATTAATGAACGCTAAAAGCTCTGAATCAAGTTCCGATGGACTAGGTCGTCTAGTCTAACTAGGTTTAGGTGTAGATATGGTTTTTTATAAGACATGTAGTTAGTATTTTCAAATTCTCTATGATTGTAACGAATACGGTATGTTTCTAAGAACGCGGTGTATACAAAATTTATTCTCAAACATTTTTAGGCCCCTTGTACCGAATGTCATTGCAAGAGAAATAAATCATTTAAAACATATTTGGTATTTTTTCTATTAGTATTCCTTTTTTTATTTCTGGTTTCTATGTGTGTGTGAAAAAAATATATGAGTAATTATATACAAGAGGTTGCTGGTTAGCAGCAAGAAATTAGTGAAATGTTTAGCAGTTTGGTCCCCAACAGAATAGATATATTTAATATAATAAAATGATAAAATAAAGTTTACATTAATGTAACATACATTAATGTAAACTTTATTTTATCATGGTGTATGTTTTGGATTTAACTACAATTTGTCGAAACGTATTGATTTGATTGGCAGAGTAGTGATGAAGAAATTATTCCTGGCAACATGTAGCCAAAGTAAAAAAATTGTATAAAAACAAAAATATAACCTAGCAGACTATATCATATTTACTTGAAATTCAAGTGTTTTATTAACCTTTTATAAATAAAAAGTAAGAAAATTTATTTTATAAAAAGAACATGATTATACTTATAACATATATTTATTATAATTTAAATTTATTTACAATATCTATCAGCTTTCATTTTACTTCTCCGATCTAGCAATGTTTCGTGAAGGTTTCCATCTAGTTTTGCTTTTTTCAATTCTATAGTGCTACCCTCATTGATGCGGAGTTTCTTATCTTGAAACTTCTGGAACTTTTTACTGGAAATTGAAAATAATTTTTAAATAATCTTTTTTATCAGTATATAATTAAACTGTTTTATCACAAATATGAATTATAACATAAACAATATTACTAAATGTATGTTTCTTAATTATATAAAATACATATTTATCATACCAATTTGTCAACATTGTTAAAATTCCTAAATATAATATATAAAACAAGCCTCTAAATACATAAAAATTTCATGAAAAGCAATGAAAAAAATTAATTTGTCTACCATATGAGATACAATATAACCATGAAACTAAAAAAAAGTAAACTTACACATAATTAACCTCCACTTCAGCCAAATCACCTTCCTCTTCCACAATTTTAGTATTATTTACTTCCCTACTCTTGTTGCTACGTATGTTGCACATACTTTGTTTGCTTGCTGTAAAATCTCTGGCCACTACTGAGTCTTCCTCGGTTATTGTTACAAATTTATTTAGTGAGTTTATTATTGCTGTCTGACCTGTAACATTGATTATTTATAATTAAATAAAAATTTTGCAATGCTATTATTTTATAAATTCATTTATGAAATATAAGTGTTAAATAAGTTCCAACTTATCCCTATTCTTATGCCTACAACAATAAAAATATATAATAAATAAAAATAAGAAATAAATGAAAGAAAAAATAAAAAACCCATCTTCAATATATATACATAGAAAAACATCTAAATATATTCCTTTCCTTAGTGAATTACTTTAAAAAATGTTAAAAATTATTACCATCCTGCCACACTGCCTCCCACTGTTCCATAGGACCGACTGCATCTGATCTCCCTATTACAAGACCATCAGAAGACGTCCCCAAGTATTTTCCATAACCAGACTTCAATGCAAATTTGTTTTCTCCAGCTGGGAAAGCAGTGAATATTTCTTCAGGTGAGGGCCCTTCACAGTCACCATGAGGAGCTCCAACAGTAAATAAACCATTATCTAAAGCTGATATATAAGCGTTATTTCCAAATTCTATAGCAACTGATCCTGTTATATCATCATATTTCTCTACTTTCCACCACCCGGCATGTTTAATACAATCTTCGTCGACTTTTTCGTCTTCTGTTTTGTCTTTCTTTTTATGCTTACGTTTCTTTGCCCTGTAAATTGTAATTAATGTAAAACTAAAAGAAGTTTACAATATTTATTGCATATTGTAAAATGTAAAATTATACTACAAAAACACCTAAGACTGGCCTCAAAAACAAATAATTTTAATATTTTTTAAAAATACTACCATAACCTCGATAACGTACTTGGGTTTATCGCCTTTTAAAACTAATTTTCCACGCTTAACAGCTGCATATTCGTCACTCATTGTGAAGTGAAATATAACAATTTCTTCTTATTCGCAATGTATGAAATTTATAAAATTATTTGATTTTTATAATGTTGTTTGTAAATTGTTTTCTGTATCTGTGCTTGATTGATTGACGCTTTTATCCAACCACTGGGGGTATCCGATGATCATCGATTTTCGATGAACATCGATGTTGGCAGTTAAAGTATCGGTGTTTTAACATCGATGTTGCAATTACTAAAACGTCGTAACATCGACGTCAGCAGGGACATATAGTCGATGTTTAATCGCGTACATGTGTAAAAAAATTTACAAAAAATATTGGAACATATAATGTGTTTTGACTCCCTGTTTTTAAATGTTCAATATTTTTTATTTTTATTTTAATTAAAAAGTCGTGTTATATTGTATTATAGTTATTAGGGTTAAAGGAAAAAAGGAACTCTTATAAGATCACTTTGTTGTCCGTCTGTCTGTCTGTCAAGAGGTTTTATCTCAACAACGCTTGGAAATATCGAATTGAAATTATATACCCAGATCATATAATCAGATCATACACTCAGAGATCATTTCTACATTTATTTAAAAAGAGATATGACCGTTTATATCGCAAAAACTGCGTATTTCGACACTATAAAGGGAATAAAAATAATTAAGATACTTTCGGTTGACCTATAATAGAATTATGAAATTTGGCAGTTAGCATCTACAGGCAGTACTAGCTGGGAAAAAAATTAAAAACATTTGTGATTAAATTCTAAAAAATAATAGCCTTAAAGGAAAGTGGGGCAAAATTTGAATTTAAAACCACTAAGTTCAATTGAGGTATCAGATGAGGGCTCTGGCTAAACTAAGCTTGAATTTCAAAAAAAGGTCGAAACCTCTAATTTGGACTCGCTTGTCCGGTTTTTGATATTGATGACGATATGTGCAAAAAAACGATGTTGGCTGACATCGATGTTGGTTAACATCGATATTTTTCTTTCAATTTTTAATGAATATCGATGGTTTAGTTATGTTGTTGACATCGATGTCGACATCAATGTTCTTCTAACATTGGGCATCCCTACCAACCACAGACTAAATGTAAAAAACATAGGTCAACATAGTTAAGATTACAGTATTTATAAAAATGATTTAAAATACCTAAATATACTCTACAACAGAAAAAAAACCTATTTATACAAATAAAATATTAAAAAAATATCAAATTCAAGTCGATTGATTTATTTTGAAATTGAAGCTTACTAAAATGTATCATTTATATCGATCAACCAAAATTAAGATCTCTTACTGAATATCAACAATCACACCAATAAACTAGTATAAATAGAAATCGTGGAGTAAATAGATATAAAATTAAACATAGATTTATTTTTATATTATAATATCCAATTCTTTTTGTTAGTAAGTCTACAATTTTATTATTTTTTATTTTAACAATAAAATCATTATATACTGGTATTGATGTAAAGTTAGGGAAAGGTAAAATAAAACACTGTCCTAGCCGTACGTTCAAAATATTTTACCTTTCATGTTAATATAGAGAATTACTAATATGTTAAAATTGATTCAATATATTAATAAATAATAAATTTTAATCGATTTTTTTTTCAAATATTTTTTACGTCTTATTTCCTACGATACTTAATTACTTATGTCTTATTTTGTAATCGGTATAATTAAAAAATAAATATGGCAACATTCCTCTAGGCACGCCATTTTGTAATTCTGAGCATGTTGATTTGCTCTCGAAGATGATTTTCTTTACGCAAATAATAATATTAAGTAGCGGAATTCCGTAAATATTTAAATCACAGTGAGATTAATAACAAAAATGGATATGCCAGAAGTAAAAGCGTTCAACGCGGAGGTAAAAGCGCGTAAATTGTGTAGTGGTTTAAGTTAACCGTGGCATCGCTCTTACAAATCGTTTACTTTCAGTTATCCGGGTTGTACGAAAACAAGCCTCCGATATCGAAGGCGAAGATGAGTGCTATCACAAGGGGTGCTATAAAGGCTATAAAGTTCTACAAACATGTAGTACATAGCGTGGAAAAGTTTATACAAAAGTGCAAACCTGAATATAAAGTTCCAGGCTTATATGTGATAGACTCTATAGTGAGGCAATCGCGGCACCAATTCGGCCAAGATAAGGATGTCTTCGCGCCAAGGTTTGCTAAAAATATGCAACTGACGTTTGCCAATCTCTTCAGATGCCCTGATGATGATAAGGTATTATATAAAAATAACTTTTAGGTTATGCACTTTTTTATAATAATTTCTATCAATACTATGTATAAGTTTAATTGTAAGAGATAATGTGGTTATGAAATAAAACATAGTCACTAACTGTGAAATCTCTGTGATATGCTATTAAGTCAATAAACTTATGATGTATGGAAAAAGTAATGTCTGAATTTAATACCTTAATAAATAAAAGTAATTTAGTTCTCATAATTTCTGTAATAGTTAATATATGTATTCATATTAAATCATACAATATAAAATAAAATTAATCCTTATTAAATTTCAGCGTAACATAATAAGAGTTTTAAATCTGTGGCAAAAAAATAATGTGTTCAGCCCAGAAGTTATTCAGCCTTTATTAGACATGGCAGATCCAAATCATCCTTTGCATCAAGAAATAATGCAGCAACAACAAAATAATACTGCCAATGGTGAGTAATTGTAAATTGTTTAAGAAAAATACTAAAATTATAAAATCAAAGAGTTTGTTTGGTTGAACACTCTAATAATAGAAACTACTGTTGCCAATTGAAAAATAATTAATGTGTGTATAATCTATCTAATGAGGAAGGCTACATGGTGTAATTATTCAAATAGACAAAGTAATAAGAGAGTTTTTAGTTTGAATATAAGAGATTATTCATTTAGGATTTTAAAAATGTTATTTAGAATAAAAATTAAGTCAAAATTCAAAATTTTCAAGGCTTTAATGCACCTTTTGGAGACTGTCCAAGAGGCATAAAGATTGTATTTTATTATTAAATACAGTTTTTGCTTATAATTTTAAAATTAGATTAGTCAGGCTATTTAAAAAATGTTGTATAGTATGTTAAAAAAAATTACATAAAAAAATATTAAAAAGGTTACCATTAAAGCTTGGTACCATAGTGGCACAACTGCAGAATGACGGTGAAAGTAATGGTTGAGGATTTGATTCCCACTCGAAAGAATGAATTATTTTGGTAACCAGATAAAAAGCAGTATTAAGTTCACTCAAAACAATGTTTAATGACATATACATGTTCTAATTTCCAGGAAGCAGCCTTAATATTACTCATAATACTTCAGATGGCAAAATGTCACCAATGCCTCGACAAGACAGTCCTCATACATCTTCACCAATGGGTGATGCAGTAAGTTGTTTTAGTAATAATTATATTTGTATAACATAAAATTACTTAATTAAAAGAAACCATTGTTGAAAATAATTTTATTATTATAGAATTATTTAATGTTTTTTTAAGCTTCATGCTGCACATAACAGAGTAGGCAAAGGGAACCTGGGAATCTAGTGTTAAGACATTGCATTCCCATTCAATTGCAAAACACTTCCGTTTCCTATTTTCTGCCAAATTCTGAATTGAGGAAATGAAAATATTAAATATTTCATTTCTTCAAGAGGGAATTGGATTTGTGTTGTTTGTGTCGCATTTACAGTTGCATGCTTGTGCCTCTGCGCCAAGACTAGCTTCAATTTAATGAAAATAACCAAGTGTTTTTAAGAAATTTATTTGAAAAATAATCATTTTATTTTCTACATGTATAAAAATTTTAGTTTGTTAACATTATGGTATAAAAAATAATCTGATTATATACAGTTGATATGCATTCAATTCCAACTTTGTGGAGAGTGTATATATAGCAGAGCTAAGAGAATTCTCCTCTTTCTGCCCTAATGAGAAACATTGCACGTTGATAGACAAGACCCAACAATGCACTTTTTCTTACCAGAGTGGTGGAATAAAAATAATTCATTACCCTGAGTAAGGATGGAACCTACAACCATCCCATTTACTACATCACTGCGATGATACATAGAAATTATAAAAAAATCTTTAAAAATTATACAAAATAATTGCCAATAACACAATTTATCTAAACATTTCAGTTTCAAGATGACTCTAATGGACCTCAACCAGCTAAATTCAACCGCAAGCTGCTCAATGACTTTGAATATGAGAGTGAAGACGAACAAGCTCCAGAACCTTCCCACAATTCTCATAATACACATAATGCTCATAATACACACAGTACACATAGTACACATAATACACATAGCACGCACAGTACACATACATCTCACAGCAGTCATAATACTCATAATCCTACTGATGCACTCGGCAGGTAATTCATTTTAATTTTTTCAGCTCACCCTCTATCATGAATAAATTTGACGGAAAGTTCACAATAGGGTGTTTTAACACTAAGTTTCCTCTGTCTACCCTGCTTATGAGGGATACAGATTGAAGCAGATTTTTTTTTAATTTAATGTTCAAAACTGACCGATACGTCAAAGCCATAAATTATTTTCGACTTTTATCGAAATTCTTACACAATTGTTCAAACTTTTTATTTTTCACTTTTCACAAAATTTCTTTAGGGAGATGTTTATAAATTTTTGGTAGTCAAGATTATTTCTAAACTAAAAACTAAACTAAACTAGCTTCACGCTTTATCTCTAGCGGGGTAGTCAGAGAGAACGGAGCTCCAAATGCTACGGTCTCTACATACTTCTTTCGCCTCGTCCTCTGTCATCAACCTCTTCATACATGCCCTCCGAGGGTCCTCATGCTATTTACGTGACCTTCCTCCAGTATCTTTGATATTGTGTTTTCGAAGGTCAACCGAGGTCTCCCCCTACCTCTGTTACCACTCACTTTTCCATCATAATTGATTTTAAGAATAATCAAATAAAGGAGCTTTATTCTTTTTTCCCCATAACAAGAAATCTAGTATTAAGACATTTCCTTATTTTCGCAATTTTAAAGACAGTGTGTGTGATTGGATGGTGGAACTTAACGCGTCGCTTTGCTTATCATGGTAGGAAAATGAAAGTAGTGTAAATATAAGAATTCCATCAAGTTTATTGCACCTACAAACATTGTATTTACAATGGGCTGCTCTCTTATTATGTCTCACTTGTGACCACATTAATCATTAAATGTGGTCACAAGTGTGTAAAAATAATATTTGTCCTTAGTGATAAATAATATTATTTTTGCTTATTATAAGATTTATATTTAATTGTGTTTTCAGCATATTAACAAATCCTGAGATTATGAGGCAGTTACAAAGCTTGCAAGCTCAAATGCAGCTTATGACTGGAATGCAAATACCTGTAAGTATATTATTATTCTTTTTATATATACTTATAGACAGACTATTAGTGAAAATTACATTTGTCGTGTCAATTTAAATAAATATTTAAGTATATTTTGGAGGCAAAATAATTTTTGTTTTTGTTTTAAATTGTTTTTTCTGATAATTTATTACAAACTGCAAAATTATCAAAACCTAGTAATTTAGATTTGCTATATAGCAAATTTCTCTGTCTTCATTTAAATTTAAAATTATATTAAGTACATAAGTGCCGTCAGGGCGCGACCAGGAAGCCTTTGACTGTAAACGCGATCAAACTCACGGTTGATGCCCTATATATATGTCGGGAAATAAATTATTTTCATTTCCTCAGTCTCCCGGTAAGACAGAGCTGCGTTGTGAGGGAGGAAGTTTCTTAACTTTAGGTTTCCTCTACCTACTCTGGTACATGAAACAATTACACAACGTGATGCGTAAAAAATATATAAACAATGAGTAACTTTGATACTGAAAACATGAGTAGTATAACTTGAACTAAACTAATAGAATAAATACCTTAAATTTCAGAATTTAATGCCAATGATGTCTGATATGCAGCTACAGCAAAATCAGAATCAACCATTTTTAGTAAGTTTTTAATTTGTTAATAATAACTGTAATAAGAATATTTATTACTTTGTCCAAGATTATTTGAAAGATATAAATGTGTGGAGTTAAGATATTTTTGACGTCATGCTCGGTAGCTATAATTTTTTGTGTATTAAATTCTAAAATTATATGAAGAATATTTTGAATTTGAATTAAATATGAATATCTTAGGGAATAGTTAAGGAAACAGTGAAATATTAACTATAAACGCGATGTCTGTGACAAAGACAAAGTGTTCATAGTTCATAGGATAGAAAATCGGTTACCAATTTTCATAATACTAACTTTTGTTAACTGCGGAATTCGTGAGAAGTTAAAAAATTAAATATCTACAAATTAAAAAACCTAAACTAATAGTATATTCAAATAAGATGAAAATAACACAATCTCGACCCCAATATTAAAATCAATCTAACTAAAAAAATATATGAAGTAGGATGGATGTTTGTTTCACTTTAACGCGGAAACTGCTTAACTTATTATTAACTTGTTATTTGGCTATAATATAACAATAAGATTTAGTTCCTAACAATTGTGTTTTTCCTGCCTAATATGCCATTGTTCTCCTTTGGCAGTCAAAATTTTGTGTTTACATGATGTATATAATGTTTATATGCTTAATTATTTTTTATCAATGTTGTTTATATGGTTTATTTCAGAGTTCTCAATCAGAAAAACCAAAACAAAATGAACCCAAAGATGATATAGCAAATGAGTCTGACATAGAGTTTGTGGAGACAGGCCCACAAGTTATAGAAATACCTGACGCTAATGATTCTAGGTGAATATTACTATACTGTGTAATTATTTATCCGAGGCCATTGTGGCGCAATGGGACAATACCTAATTGTTGCAATAGTTGTGGGTTTGATACCCACTTTCGGCAGAGAATTGATTTTATTTTTCCACTTTTATAGCCAAAAAGCAATGCTAAGTTTTGCTAATTATATAATGTTTCGAATTGGGGTGAAAACACAGTACTTCCTTGTGTGTATTTTAAGGACGTAAAACAAAAAATCCCGTTCACGTTGGAATTTACAGCTACCTACACGCCAAATTTCGACTTTCTCCGTCCGTGTGTCGTCTGTGAGTCCGTGTGTCGTCTGTGAGTGAGCACGTGTTGTAATAAATAATCCTCTACATTTTAGAAGTCCATCACCAAAATCACGTAGACATCGCTCTAGATCAAAGTCCCCGCGCAGGAGGCGACGCTCGCGGTCGCGCTCGCGCTCGCCACGGAGACGACGGGACAGGGACAGAGACAGGTGAGAGAGACGGCAATATAGTTGCTTATAATGTTTACATTAGATTATTCTTGTAATTTGAATAACAGCCTAAGGTTTACTCTTATCGGAAGATAAAAGTTTGATGGAATAAAAGGGATTGCCGGCCCTTTATGGTCTAGAACTGTCGTGATTAGAAAAGAATGTAAAAAATTAAGTAGCATTATTATCGAGACCAGTCCTGACACAGGGGCACAAGCTGGAAACGCAATAGGTTGTGGGTTCGATTTGCTCTGGTGTCGCGGCAAAGCGCGGCGTTAAGTTCCACCGCTTATATTGTGCCTCCAGAATTCGGTGGAAAGTGGAGAGTGGAGTGTCTTAACACTACACTCCCTCTACCTACCCTGCTACACGCGGGATATGGCGTGAAGCTGAAAAAAACTGCATTTTTGAAAACATAAACACCTCGGGGTAACATTATAATAACAGTATTTCCTTTTCCTCGAAAAAAATGCCGAATTGTGTAGTGTACAATTCGGTATTTTTTCAACACTCCTTTTATGCAAAATAAAAATAAATATATTTATACATTCTACGTCTTTTTGTAAATTATTTAACATTGTATCAATTTATTTTGCAGAGATCGAGATAGAGACCGGGAGAAGAATTATAAAGAAAGAGAAGTGGAAAAAGAGAAGCAGAGGGAAAGGGAGAAGAAAGGATTACCACCTATTAAAAAAGAAAATCTTAGTGGTATGTTTATAATTTTTTTACTATTATAGAATTTGAGTATACAGTAATTTTTAGTGTTTTTTATCTTCATCACTTTTTAGTTTTAACTACTCTTTATAAGACTAATACAATTAAAAAGAAAGAGATTTTCCAAAAATGAAAAAGTGTCTTTTTCAAACAGGGCAAATAATAAAATTATCGTTGTAAAATAAAACGCCATTTGTTAAAAATGACACTGACGTGACGCACACTGACACTAACTATACATTTTCTTTTGTTTTATTACGTGTAAAGTTGTTCTTGATTATTTTGTTGTTACATTGAATTTTTTATATTTTAAAATATGTAAATCTTGTTTAAAACATGACCAAATTAAATAAAAATTAAAAAGTGATATAAAAGTTTTAGAAAGAGTTTTTTTTGTTTACATTTTGTCCCATGCCAAAATGAATAGGGGGGGTATAGGTACGCAGAAAACGCAGTTTTTATACAGCGTAAATTCTGATCTTGCGAGAATTCCAGGATAAAAAATAACCTATATGTTGCTCCAGAACCCTCTCTACTTTTCAATGTTAGTTCCATAATACCAGAGATTGCCCCGCAAAACAAAAAGGCAGACAATCTTTTTTATTTGTTTGTGCTACTCTGTACTGTCCCTAAGAAATTGCAAGCACAATGTGGCAAGCTCTAATCACATGTTTTTTTATTTTTAAAATTTCAGTATGCAGTACAACACTTTGGGTGGGCCATCTTTCTAAGCTAGCCACTCAGGAGGAACTATCAGATCTCTTTGGAGCTCACGGTGGTGTAGTCAGCATAGACGTGGTGGCGCCTCGTGGTTGCGCCTTCGTGGTGATGGAGAGACGACGGGATGCTGCCAAGGCCAGGGCCAAGCTGAATAAACACAAGCTGCACTCTAAGGAAATAACGGTTAGTGTGTGACAGTATTTTAAAATTTTATTTTGTACTAGCTTTTACCTGCGGTTTCGTCTTCATCATGAGACATTCGTGATACATTAGTACAATTGTTGTGATGTAATATAGCCTATCCCTCACTCCCTCCCTTGATAAATAGACTGACACAAAAAGAAATTATTCAATTTGAAACAATAGTTTCTAAAATTAGAGTAAGTTTGTTTGGGAAAAACTTTTAATCAAGTGAAATTATTATTCTTGTGGTTTTGATATACATTCTACATATGAGGCATCTGATTGTAAACCTGACGGTTATTGGTTCAATCCCATAAAAAAAAAGAAAAAAAGGGGTTCCCTCTGTCTACCCTGCAGTGCAGGAAAACCGTGAAGCTCCTTTTTTAAACTTAACACAAAAATCCTTATTTTTTTTAAAGCAAATATTTTTACCAGGTGGCATGGGCAGCCGGCAAAGGTGTAAAGGGACGCGAATGGAAAGACTACTGGGAAGCAGAACTAGGTGTTGCATATTTACCGTGGGCCGCGTTGCACGCCAGGTGGCTGCTCGGCGCTTTGTCATTAGACGCTTTGGAAGATGGTGGCGCCGTGGATGAAGAGACATTGCCACCGTGGTTGCCGCCACGGGTAAGAACAAATGTTTTTTTTTTGTTTTTTAGCTTAAAATCATTGTTTTGTGTTATATTATATTAATGAATGCCCCCAACTTTATCGAAGAGCCTAGAGCAATTATATTTATATTTCTATTAATAACAGTAACTGTGCTTGGAAGTTCTTAAAAACTATGGGTATTCAGCTTTGGTTGAACTTTGATATGGAATGCTTAAATGCGTAGTTTAGTACAGCCCCAATGTTAGATTACGTAACCAAATCAGACACTAGTAATTCTCTTACAGCCACCTGGATTTTTAATCTACAAATCTTTAATTTTACACCTGTGTCATGTCACTTCTATCTAACATCTAACTTCTATAACACTTGGTAGTGAGCTATAGGAATGATATGTTTAGCTCTCGACCAAACTCTGACGGTACTTAATCAAATCATTAATTATTCCCTTTACTCTGGTTCCTTTACAAACAGATGTCGAATTCCTCAAGTTATCCCTAAAAACTATAAGCCCTACATCTATTTCTCACTATCAACCTATTTCAATTCTTCCATTTCTTTCAAAAGTAATACAGCATGTGATCTACTGTCAACTCTCATCTCCTTTCACTAAATATCAATTCCATGAAGAACTGGTCTTCACAGTTCACAGCACTGCTAACTACTGCGCTGATTAAGATTTGTGATGACATATACGGAATCGACAATCAGTAACTAAATATTATAGCTTTATTAGATTTTTCTAATGCCTTTAATACCGTAGACCACGATATAGTTCTTGCTGTCTTGATCCCGCTCGCCGCGTTCAGTGTATTCGGACAAATAATACATATTCTTTCTATTCTCATCTTTAAAAAAATGTTTTTGTCTGTTTGGTGGCTTGTCTGCCTTTATTCACGTTCACGTTTTATGTGCAGTTTATGGCATTGTATTTCGGCAAACTTCCCTTCACATTTAGTGTTTGTTTTTTTAGTTCGGTTTATATAAAAAAGTTATATAAATATAAAATATTCGGTTCAACAAAAATGCTACAATTTTTTTATTATTGAAATATTATTGTCTTTGGCTGAATATTTTTGTCTTTGAAATAATAACCTTTTTAGAACACGAAAGTATTTTAGATCAGTAAATAGATAATTGTGTGGTTCAAGCGGGCGAAGCCGCGAGATGGTCGTTAGTAAAATAATATTCACCAATAATCATTTATTATTCTATCGCAGATAATACCAAAAACAATGGCCGAGGGACTACCAATGTTACCAACAATGGCTGGTGCGTTACCAATGCCGCCCACATCGTTACCGTTACCGGCGATGCCGACTATGCCAGCGTTACCAGCGATGCCTGCAATGCCTACTGTTCCTGTACGAATGCCGCCACCGGGGTAAGAAAATTGGTGATTAATTATTGAATATATGTGTATTACTAAATTCCAGAGGAGCCTTTTGAAAGCGTGAAATATGCGCCGCCATAGCGACGTGTATTTCAAAAGTGTGTATTGTCAAACCTGGTATTGTATGTTATATGTGCGGCGCGGCGTCTGCCTGTAAACTCGATGGTTTTGGGTGCGACCCCCACTCGTGGGAATGATTGTATTTCAATTATTTTCATATTTCTGTACAAGGTTAGGCTCAGTGTTAAGTTCCGTCACATATAATGTCTCGAAAATGTAAAAATCAGGCCGTGCTTGTGTACCTAGTGTCGTAGTGTTACGACACTAGTTAAAAGTTCCCTGTGTATACCATATGTGGGATACAGCGTGAAGCTAAAAAAAGCTTTTTAAGCAAATTATAAAAATACCTAAGCAAATTACCTGTACTATAATATAATATTAATATTTCATACATATTATAGTATGCCGGGTGCTTTGCCACCGGGTTTAGGAGCTGCGGTGCCGCCGATACGACCACCAGTGCCTGGTGAGTGTTAATAGATAATATTTTTAATAAAAACAAATAAAATATCACAAAGTGTAAATTGTGCAACACTAATGTAATCTTCGAATTTTACTTTTACTGTACTAATTTACTAACCGCTATTACATGTATCAAAAATATATATTTGCGGGTTGAGTCACTGAATTCAACCCCATTATGTCTTATCAAAAAACATTTTAAATAAAATTAATTATTCTTTTAGTAAAAATTTAACTAAACTTGTTGCGTTTACAGTCCCACTGCGCCACCACGGCATCTATATCCAATATCCAGATTTATTATTTAAAATTATGTAATGATAATAATTAAATAAATATTGCATTTCCTCGAGCGTGGGTCGAACCCACACACCTGTGCCACTGCGCCACGACTGGCCTCGTTCGTGTCGCAATATTATTATAAATTTAAGTTAATAGTATGAATATAATATATGTATTTATATTTTTAAAGGCCTCCCGCGTGAAGGTGCATTGCAACAAGCTGGTCTGTTAGGCTTTCCTCCCGGTATGCCGCCGCAACCAGGTTAATATTGTTATTATCATTTTGTACTTAATAGCTTGGCTTCAATTCCCGGTTTTTAATAATATGAAAACGGGAACCTCGGTTTACTTCTATTATTAATTCAGCTGTATGTGTTGTCATATGGAAATAATTAAAAGATTGACTTTCCGTTTCCCAATTTATGCCGAGTTCTCGAGGTATTGCGTGTTGAGTAACGAAACTCAACGTCTCGCTTTACCAGAGCGATGAAATGAAAATATTGAATATTTCATTTCCTCGAGTGGAAATCGAACACACACCCTGTCGTGTTTTCAGTCACAGTCTTGTGCCCCTGCGTCACGACATGTGGTATAAAGGAAAAATATAATATAAATAGTATAATTATCATTTGATCTGGTTCAATGAAACAGGTATTTATTACTATATTTAGATATTTTTTTAAATTTTACTGACTTCCAATTTATTGTCTAAGGTCTCCTCATACTAACCATTAATATGTTAATTGTGGCGTCGAGTTCCGCCACTCAACAAAGCGGAGAATAGTGTCTTGCTATTAATGTGTTAAATTAAAAAAACTTTTTATTTTATACAAGAATAGATAGTATTAAAAAATACAAAACAACATGATGATAACAAACCATTCACAGACTACAGTTATTCGCTGTCACTGAAAGAGAGTACTGCAGGTTTTCTATAGAACTTTCAGGAAGAGACAGTGATACTGTACCATGGTTCAAAATATGGCACTGATTTATTAATATAACAAATAAGATGTATATAACATATATTTTAATATTTATAATTAATATGAGTGTTTTGTTTATTATTTAGGTATGGTGGGAGGTTTTCTAGGAGGTCTGATGGGAGTCAATGTGGGTGGGCTAGTGTTGCCGTTGCACGCTCATCCGCATCATCAACATCAACACGCTTTGCCTCCTGTACAGCACACTCCTGTGAGTTTGTGCAGAATTAAATTGCTAACATACTTATAATATTATAAATGCAAAAGGTTGCCAAGATGAATGTATTTTTGTTACTTTTTTTACAGCTTTACGCTGTATTCCGCGTGGCATAGTAGCATAGGCAGAAACAATCTGGGAACTTAGTGTTAAGACAATCCATTCCCCATTAGGGTCACTTCCATTCCCTATGACAGACATTGTGTGTTGAGTGGCGGAACTGAACGCCGCGCTTTGCTTCGTTGTCAGAAAGGGAAATGAAAATATTAAATAATAAATTTGGTCGTAGGTTAAAATTTTTATAACTAAAATGATGCAATAGAAAACACCTGTCAGACATTTTGTTCTCTCTGCTCTGCAATGCGAGCATTCTAACATTTTTTCCTTTGTCAATTAGTCGGCGCGCACGGACGCGCCCGACGACAACATGGACCTGGACCCCGAGGAGCACGAGGAGCCCCCCGCGCTGCCCCCCGCGCCGCCGCCCGCGCTCGCCGACGTGGCCAGCATGTCCATTGACCAGGTTGGTTTTTAACTCATAATTAATTACAAATACAACATTGTAACTTAAGACTTTAAGTCCATTGTTCTTGAACCGGCGTTTCGTAGAAAATTTTAAATATAACGAGAATAATAAGAATGAATGACAGTAAGCTTTCTCCACGTACTTAACGATATGTTAAGGTAGGTTTTCTCGGCAAAACCGTCTTCCAAACAAATTGCAGCTTTCTATTGGACTGGCATTACTGATATTTTTATGTAACTTGATGATTGAAAATGACTTATAAAGGCTTTAATTGAATAATGAATATTCAATTAAATTATGAATTTGTTATTTTTTTAACCTACCAATTGATTGTTCGACCCCAGATCCAGGCGCTCCTCTCCAAGCCGCCCCCAACGTTCAACTCGTCAGAGCCGCCGCCAGGGTTCGCCCCGCAGGACGCGCCCGCGGTGCCCTTCGACGCCACGCAGCCGCCGCCCGACGACAAGCACGACGAGCGCCGCGAGCGCGACAAGGAGCGCCGCGAGCACCGCGAGCGCGACCGCCGCGAGCGCCGGGACACGCGCGACGGCAGGGAGCGGGACAGACGCGACAGGGATAGACGGGAGCGTCGCGAGGGTGATAGGTAAGTTTTGTTTTTTAAGTTTGTTCATTACTTTTGTTGCAAATTTTTAACTCGCTTTCCTATCAGATATAAATTTATTATTTCTCGTAGAAGCTTAAGGTATAGCTAAATGGTGAAAATTAACTTGCAGTACAAAATCTACTTTTTCTTGCTCAAATATAACTTTACGTTTTTTTCCTACAAAGAAGGTTAATAAGAAGCAATCTAGTACCGAGACACTTTTTGCCCCACTTTCCGACTAATTTTTGAGACATTATGTGTTGGCTGACAAAACTTAACTTCACTTTCTGTCCTTTTACAAGTGTGGGGAAAGATAAATATTTTTTTCTCCCATGGGGGAATCAAAACAACTATCGTGTTTACAGTTAGATGTTGTGCCGCTGCATCATGACATCCCTTTTTTTATTCTTGTCGTAATGGGAGTTTATTAATGGGATCGGAATGTCTCAACATTAGATTCCTAGGTTTCCTCTGCTTACTCTTCTGTTTGCGAAATCTATCGTGAAGCTAATAAAAAAATAAATAAATCTTAAAATCAAATCTGCACAGCTATCTACAGCTAACTTTGGGGCGGCCTCACCTGTCAACCGTACAAGTTATATTATAATGACCTAAAAGCCAATAGTGTAGCCAGACCGTTATTTTATAAATCCTGAAAGTTTCTGTGCGCATACACTCAACACTGGGAAGTACTCTTTGGGAATATGAAGTTTGAGTGGCGGTTCCTTTGGCAGTTTTTACGTAACTAAGGTGCAAAAAATAAAATCTAACTTTCGTTAAATTATATCTTGGGAATAATGTTAGAGATGACTTTGTTCATTGCCAGACACTTAACATGGTTTTCACCCCCTCCCAGACACTTACAGAAACTTTCAGGCTTTATAAAATAACGAAGGTCTGGCCATACTGTTCCACTATTGACTCTCTCTTTATAACTATTTTTGAAATTTTCTATTAGGGAAAGAGACGACAGACGCGACCGGGACCGAGACCGTGGCCGGGACCGGCGGGACAGGGACCGGGATCGGGACCGGGACAGGGATAGATTGAATAATAGGGATAGTAATAATCGGTGAGTAATAGTTTTATGTAATAATTTTTATATTATTGCTAAAGGCACTTATCATAATATATTAAAATGCGGCCAGTCGTCGCGCAGTGGTACAAAGTGTGATTATAAACGCAACATGTGGGTTGGATTCCCACTTGAGAAAACGAAATATTTAATATAATAAGGCGTTTAATATAATAAGGCGGCGTCGGATTCCGCTACTCAACAATAATTATTTAGAGGCCAGTCATAGCGCAGGGGCACAAAGTGTGACTGTAAAATCGACTGGTTGTGGGTTCGATCCATACTCTAGGAAATTAAATATTTATTTACATTTATATTTTTCTTCGCTCTGGTGTTAAGGTAAAAGCGGTGTTGAGTTCCGCCACTCAAAACGCAATGCCTCCAGAACTCTGCGGAAAGTGCGGAACGGTGTGTCTTAACACTAGATTCCCTCTGACTACCCTGCTGTGTGCGGGATACAGTGTGAAGCTGATTTCATTTTTTTTAATTATTTACTCAATGATCTAGTGAAAAGAGCCGCGAAAAATCACCGCGGAACGATCCAGCGCCGGAAAAAAGTCTCCAAGAGCGACTGTGGGAGATGGCCAACGGGAAGGCGGGCGACGGCGACGGCGACGCGCCCGCGCCCGCCGCGCCGCCGCCCCCCAACGCACCGCCAGGTATGACTACACACACATTTTGATTTATCATTTTTTTTCAGCTTCACGCTGTATCCCGCACACAGCAGGGTAGGCAGAGGGAACCTAGTGTTAAGACACTCCGTTCCCCACTTTCCGCCAATACCTGGAAGCGATCCTCGACTCCAGAGCGAAGAAATGAAAATATAAATGTAAATAAATATTTCATCTCTTCGAGTGGGGATCGAACCCACAACCAGTCGATTTACAGGCACACTTTGTGCCCTGCGCTACGACTGCCCTCATTCGGATTTATCATTTGATTTGATTTAAAACCACCGACCCACTACCGCTGCACTCCCCCTAACACCACCTCTATACCACCAACGCCTAATCTACTTTTTTATATTATATATTGTATGCATTTATAAACTCATCTTCTTCACTCATTTTATAAAGTCACTCAGCTGATATACACCACATCCAAACACATCCAAAATTTCGCATTTATTTACAATAATTAGCATTATTTTACAAAACTTAAAATCAATATTTTTTTTATACTACTTATGTTTTATATAGTAAAACTAGCAGAAGTAGGCACTTACTTGAAGGCTATGAAAAATTGTAGTGGTCACGATATTTTCCTCCTTCAGTCTCTGCCTCCGATTATTTTATAACAATGTTCTAAATATTAAAATATTTCTTTGCATCTACAATATTTATTGAAGTAAAGTGGCTTTGAATAGCTGCCTTTGCAAAGCCAAGCTTCTCAAAAATACAATTTTTCAAAGGCATAAAATTGTATTTTTGAGAAGCTTTCAAATTAGATTTTGTTATTTATTGGGTGAAATGCCCCTTCCCCACTATAAATGATAGTAGGCGCGTGAACTCACTTGAACTTGTCGCTTTAATAATGTGAATAAATTAAATTTCACGGCATTTATTGGGAACAAATGACGTTTTATGTAGAAGTATTTGACGTTTTGCGAATTTGATGAAGTAATTATAGAATCTTGTAATCTTTATAAATATGTCACTTTCACTGAACTCTTGATGAACGAGTAATTGAGTAATCAACATGACTCACTTTTCGTATTGGCCGCTGTCCCCTAGGTGGGGCAGAGGGCCTCCACAGTGCTCCGCATTCGCGCTCTGTTTTGATCAATTCGCTTCGCCTCGGACTATGTTAGCCCAATTTTCTTCCTCTAGCCTTTAGTTCCGCTGCCACTGCCACCTCCAAATATGCTTAGGACGGCCATATTTCCTTTTCCCTTTTGATGTCCATTCAAGTGCTTGTCTTGAAATTTGATCCGGGACTCTTCTTAGGGTGTCATTTGGAGGCCGATCGGCGTGTCGGAGCAGAGATCCCACAGTTTCTCGTTGGAGGTCTTATTAGACCGATTAAGACCTAAATGCGCAGCGTGATGGATGGGTGGGGTGTGAACCTGAGATATAGCGTGACCGAAACTGATAAGTGAGTTGTAATGTCTATTACCTGCCGAGTAGCTTTCTGCGGTGTCGGTGGAAGGACAAGAACACAAGCAGAGCCTCAGCCAGTCGTCCCACCTGCGTCCTACTACAACCGTGCGACTGCCAACTTGTGCTGTAATAGCGAAGGTTGCAACAGGGCAGAAGGCGATTGTTCTGCACTTCAAAATAGAACGAGGGAGGATACCCGAACTAAACCAAGTTTGCCTGAGAACTTCGAGGTGGCACGCCCGCCAGCAGGACAGCTAGCTAGTAGCTAGCAGCTAGGACACAGGCTAGCACAGTGGGCTAATCACCCGCTTGTCTAATTTAAATTGATTCAAGAAACTGAAACAGAGTAATCAACATAACAAAATATAATAAAATAAAAATGAAGCAAACCTTATTTAGGCACGCTTGACTGGAGGAGTAAGTTGGTGAATGTGTGACGAGAGCTTTACGAAAAATGTGATCGGACGAGTCGAACGAAAGTTGAGAGGGAAATATAAATTAGTAAAGATAGAAAGAGATTTACGTGTCGTGTATTAATGTGGGACCAGAGAAATGTGTGCACATCAGTATCTTATTTCTGGTACCGTAAAAGCCTATTGTCTCAATCTTACAATCAACCACAGTAATTACTGATGATGATAATAAAAATAAAAAATCTACTCAAGTATATTAATTGATCAATAAAAACCGATAATAAATTTAAATATATGTAAAAAATTTATATACGAGTATATATTATACGTATAAACAAACATATATACATATATAAATATATGAAATATAATATCTAAAGAAGTTTTTCTTCAGTCTTGTGGCACACTGATTTAATTTTTTAAGTAACTTTGTTTCAATAGGTTTTTTTGTTTTACGCAGTCTCTTATATATGACATAGTAGCCAGAAGAAGCCAGTGCTAAGACACTGTTCCTCACGCACCGCCCAATTTTCAAGACATTGAATGTTAGTGATGGGACTCCACGCCGTGCTTTGTCTTGTTACCACTTCTTACTCGAAAAGTATATATTTGCAAATCCTATAAAAATACAACAACAAAAAGAATTAAGATGTGATGTTTTTTTATTTCTTTTTAACTATTTTGCTTTTATTATAGATAATGAAGGCCCCACAGAAGATGGCGGTTGGACGCAACTACCTCCGCCTCGAGCACTACAGCCTGCTGCATTTAGAGCTGGTAAGATTATATAAAAAGTATTTGTTTTATTTGTGTCTTTTTTAGATAATTTAAATAGCATAATAAATATAATAAAAAAAATAATATAACTTTATAATTATTTTGGATTTAGTAATTTATCTATGCGTATAAAACTCGTTCGTTGCTGTGCGTCCGACAGACTAAACTACTACTACTAACGAAACTACTGGACTTAGAAAGTTAATATTTGGTATGTAGGTTGATTGCGGAGTTATAGGGCAGCACTAAGAAAATATGTCTATGTCCCTATGGGAACGGAAACAAAACGGCATTTTCCATTTTATGTCTTAAAGTTCAGGGAAACAAAGTTGTGGGAGATGACAACTTTTTGTTTCGCTGTATATTGTTTGCTGTGTAAATATACCTTAACTAAGCTTCACGCTGTATCCCTAGCGAGGTAATCCTAGGCAGAGAGAACGGAGTCCCTACCTCTTTCGCCTCGTCTACTGTCATTAACCTCTTCATACATGCCGGGGGTCCTCATGATTTTTACGTGATTTTCGAAGGTCAACCAAGGTCTCCCCCTGCCTCTCTTACTGCTCACTTTTCCTTCATAATAATGATGGATAAATATACAAAATTTGCAATATTATAATATATTTCATAATTTCCTTTTATCGTGTTTTGCACATTTGAATTGGATAGATAAATAGATAAAATTATTTATTGGAGTTAGTAATAGAATTATACTAGAAAAAATACACAAGTAATTTCAATTTGCAGAGTTGAGAATGAGAGGGCCACCGGCTCGGCAGCCAATGAGAGGTATGATCTGATCTAACCTCAAAACATGACATAAATATTATTTAGGCTAAATATTAAATTATTCATTTCCAGGTCCTTGGATGGAGGGAGGCCCCGGACCGGGACCGTTTGGACCACGGTTCAATGGAATGGGTCCATTTAATCGACCACCTTTCGAAAGACCACCATTTGAAGGACCACCAATGTTTGAAAGGCCGCCCTTCAACCGTATGCCATTCGATGGAAATCGTCCTCCGTTTGATGGTCCAAGACCACCTTTCGATGGACCACGACCTCCATTTGATGGACCACGACCACCATTTGATGGACCACGACCACCATTTGATGGGCCTCTACCACCATTCGATGGTCCACGCCCGCCATTTGATGGACCAAGGCCACCGTTCGATGGACCAAGACCACCATTCGATGGGCCAAGGCCACCTTTCGATGGACCGAGACCACCATTCGACGGTTCAAGACCGCCATTCGATGGACCCAGACAATTCGATAACTTTGAAGGAGAAAGGTCATACGATGGACCAAGGTACGATGGTCCACAGGAATATTATGAACGTGGCAACAGAAGATACGATGATAGAGAGTTTAACGATAGACCTTGGAACGCGGATAGGGAAAGAGATTGGGATAGACGAAAGGAATGGGACGATAGACGAAGGGACCGACGAGTGAGAGAACACGACGATAGGTTCAGAAATGACCGAGACAGAAATGACAGGGATAGAAATGACAGGCGGCGCTTTGACGAACGATCCAGGGACAGACCTGCCAGAGAGGAAAAGAACCCAAGACGGGATAAAGATAGGAAATCAAGATGGGGTGCCGCTGACGAGAGCACAAATGAAGAAAAACCAGACGAAGATAAAACTAATGATGCATCTAGTGTAAGTCAAGTAGATAATGAGGATAGAAACAATCCTAGTCAAGACGAACAAATACAAGAACATAGCACTAGTACAATTCATGAAGCTGAAACTGGGGTCTTAGATAGTGATAAATATGATCCATTGGATAATGATGAGTCTAATGATAATGAACAAGTTTCTCAACGCGATGACAATAATGAAACTAATGAAAGAGCAGCGATATATGAAGAAGAGAGGACAGTTGAACCTGAAGAGATACAAAATAATCAGCCGCCATTAGATCTCTATGACACAAATGAAGCTATAGACACGAGCTTTTCACTTTCCCGCAATGACTCGCCGCAAAAGGAAATAATACAAACACATGATGAACAAATTGAGGACACAACGAAACCTTTAGATATATTTAGTCAACATATAGTACAAGAAAAATTAAAACCGGAGTTGCATCCAAAAGCAGAACCGGAACCAGAACCGGAACCTGAAAGGGAACCGGAGCCGGAACCGGCAATGGAGCCAGAAAGGCAAGAACCGTCGGATAATATGGAGGTTGATGAAAGAAAGGAGGCTTGACACCGAAGACGATGGAAATGTGGATATTTCCAGTGGAAGTGATTCGGGTGACGCGATACCCGAGCGAACCGCGTTATCGTTACCGCTCCGGTCGCCGTTACTGTTACCGCTCCCGCCGTCGTTACTGTTACCGTTACCGTAACGTGGGCTCGCGATAAAGATACATTATGTTCAAAGCGCACGAGATGCATGGTTGCTGTTGCTTTGGTTGTTATTAACGTTTTTATTATTTTATTTTTTAAATTATTGTTATACAATCGTTATTTTTTTAACTAATACTTTTTTGACCAGAAGACATTCAGCCACAAATAAATGAAAAAAAAATCAAAGCAATGCAAACTTATGCTAACGTGCAATAAATAAAAATACAAATAAATGAATCACGCCAAAGATAATTAATTTGATATATGAATATTGAAATATACGAGTGCCTTACTGGTTACGATGTTTTGTTTGTTCGGGGGCGAGCCGAGAAGAGGAACGCGCCTCGGCGCTCAAGTGGAGCGACCCGGGCCAGGTACGGTCTGACGAGCGTTTGGTACAAAATCATCTACACATTCTTTCTTAATATTTTTTCAATTTGGCCATTTTAAGCACTTTTGAATTGTCAAGTAACATGGAAATGCTATTCGTTAGTTACATACATACATACAAATAGTATAAAACATGGCTCACGTGCCACTTATGTCTTTTAGTGTATCACTTTTTAGAATATTATTAAAAAATATAAAGAAAAAATCATGATTAATGACAAAAGAAATGAAAAGTATATAAAAAGTGAAAGTAATAATTAAAATAGTAATGTTTGAAAAATATTTTTTTTAAATAGTATTATTATTTGAAAATAATGATAATAAAAAATATATAATGGAAAAAAAAATTTTTTTTGAAGAAGTAAAACATTTTTTTACATAACAAGAATTCATAAATTATGATCTAGCAATTTTTAAATTAAAAAAAAAACATTTTGTATTATTTGTGATGCATTAGAAAACACAAGCTTTTATTTAATTTAGAGTATCATAAAAGGGCGACAGAAGATGTAAATTTTAAATTACATTTAATTATTCCAAAGTGCTGCCACATAATCTTATAAATACTAAAATTATTTATTGCATATTTTGTACTCGGCGCGCGTCTATTTTTATATTTACTCCATTATGTTGGAATGGTAACAAATCATTTATAATTGCATTTAATCAAAAATAAATTTACTTATAATATGTTTCATTTAAATGTTTGATTTTAAATTAATTTTGACATTCCGACATGATGATACAATATCGCTAGCAATGTGTGCAAAGGCCTCGCCGGAGCGCGTCACCCGAATCACATGGAAATATCTAGAAGAACAAAACCGAGAAGATTCAAGAACCACGTTGTGACGTCACAAAACTTGTATATTATATACACTATGTCAAGTAGACGTTCCTTTTTTAAATTTTGTACATGTTCTACGTGAATCGGCATATCTTAGGTTATTTTTCATTCGAGGTATACATATATTTTATTTTCATTTTTTTAATTTTTTTTTGTTTACTTTTTTCTTCTTAATTGGTGAAGGTAGGCCAAGTTAGGATTTTTCATCTAATAAAGCTAACTCATAGATACTAACAAATCGATAGATGTATCGTTAATTATTCGTCGTATCGTAAAAAAAAATTAGAATAGGAGTGTTTATAAATATTTTACACTTGAAAATAAAGTATAAGATAATTTCAACTGTTCATATTATGTAGAATATATATTTATATTATATATATCATATTAATCATAATTTTATAGGGGCTTAGAAAATTATTAATAAATATAATATGAAGATATCACATAATTCATTATACATATATGTATAAGCAGATAAAAATAATGCATGCTTAATGTTTGTCATACTTGTGCTTGAATAAAAAAAAATATTGTGAAAAATTTGACCGCGATTTTTTGTTGGGGACGCATTTTCAGGTTGTTTCGTTTATTTTGACGAAATAAGAATTATAACTCTTCGTCGGGGTCATTTGCACGCATTATCTAGTTGCTTTGTTTTCTTGTTGAGTTCCAGCATTTAGCTGTTCCTGACTGAAATGAAACACTAAAACACCGTAAATTGCAGCTACAAATGACGGCGAAGAGAGCCTAGAACTTAAAGTAAATCAATATTTTGTGCCATTTTTTTATCCTTTTTTTTGTTATTTTTTATGGATGAAAATATATAAAAAATAGTATTCAAATTGAAAATATCACATTAACAATGCTTAAAGTTTGTGAGAATTAATAATTTTAAACTTTTCTTAATATTGTTTTGGGAATAATACCTGCGTTAATAATAGAATGTAGTTGACATTCTTCTTGTTTTCTCCATAATTATTTTGTTTGAATATTACTATGGCTAAATTGTCAAAATTCGTGAATATTTTAATATACACATTTCCCATATTGGATTTGAACCTGTGATCATTTTGCGCAGTCTTTCGTTTCGACGGCGCCACGACTAATTTGTGATACCATTCAACGACAGGTTTGAGGCCTGCTCCTTATAGATGAATAAGAGAACGTAGTGTCAAAAGACTTCGCTTTCCCCCTAAACGAGACTGTCGTATAGTTGAACTTAAAACCGCGCTTTATATTGTCAGAGCGGGAAATGAGAATAAACAATAATTGTTATTATAATTTATAGATACCGAACCAACAACCATTTTTGATAGTCCGGTCATGGGAGTGGTACTTCACTACTTTGAATCAAAAAAAATAATTTTATGCTATCTATTGCTTGAGGTCATTTAATATTGCTCACCGAGCACTTTACCATGTGATCCGGATCACTTATCGAAAGTGGACTCCGAGGTCATAGAGTGTTCGGTTCGCTCCACGGACGTAGACGAGTTTAAGTCCATTCTGAAGGACCTAAACCACAAAAAAGGCCCCGGGGCCCGACAAAATCCCAAATAAAGTTCCAAAGAATGGAAGGAGGCATTCGCAAGTCTAGAAAACCCGCCAACCTTCCCTCCAGCTACAAACCTATCAGTCTCATTAGCAGTTTAGGGAAAATTTACGAGAGAATCATTCTCAGTAGATTAAAGGAAATAGTCGAGGCAAAACAACTGTTCATCAACAAACAGTTCGGTTTTGGATCCCACCACTCGTCCATACACCAAGTTAGGCTTACGGAACACATCGCTAAATACAACGTCCGTAGATCGATACGCAGCGACACGGCTGCTATCTTAGACATAGCCAAAGACAACAAGGTCTGGCACAACTGCCTGCTCTTCAAGCTCCGTCGTATGGCACTGCCACTCTCGTTCACATCATTCAGGAATACCTGTCGAATCGCACGTTCCGATATAGATTAGAAGGTACACTATCGTCCTCTAGACCCGTTCGCGTAGGAGTCCCGCAAGGCTCCACTCTCACCACTACTATACGCGCTTTATACCAGCGATATACCGCGCACAGATAAAGTCGAATTTGCGATGTATGCCGATGACACCGTCCTTTACACCAAGGATCGCTCCGCTTGGATCCTAGCCGAAAGACTGCAACGAGCTGTCGACGCCCTAGGCGATTGGTTTAGCAAGTGGCGGTTTGAGTTCAACCCGGAGAAAAGCGTAGCCATTCTCTTTCCTCGTAAGCGTTACGAGACCATCTCGACTTTTTATACCTACAAGGCAAACCGATCCCCTGGGAATCCCAGGTCAAATAGACGTCGTACTAGATTCGAAACTCTCTTTACAAACGCACATGACGTATGTCAGAAATAAGGCTAAATATGTCATGAGTAGGCTGTACCCACTCATTTGCAAGCGGAGTAAAATGTCACTTCGAAACAAGCTGACATTTTACAAAACTTGCATCCGTCCCATTACGACCTATGCTTGTGTCGTGTTCGCACACACCAAAATAGACCTTCAGAGGATCCTAAACAAATATTTCTGAATGGCATCCGAATGCCCATGGTACGTACGCAACGTGGACCTACATAAAGATTTCCAGCTAGAATTGCTCAAGGAATTCTGAAAAAAGCGCTACGCTTTTTGCAGAATTCCTATAAATACGAGTGTGTAGATTTCCACTCCAACCCTTTCATTGTGTAAGTACGCTCCTCACTCACACCCGCTTCTTCGACGCCCTCGTAGCGTCCTTCTGGATCCCGACGATCCAATTACTGTTGCAAGCGCCCAATACTGCCTACATATTGGGCGTTTGCTTGGCGTATTGGGCGTTTGATTGGACGTTTGAATTCACTTCTTGGTCTCACAACACACTCACCGCCGCCGTAAAAGGCGGCGATGCCAGTCCTTACTCACGGCAGTTCCGCACCTCAGCGCGACGGGGCCCAGCGGTCGAAATCCCGATTATCCGACTAGCGTACGCAGGGCATTCCCCTGCGATCGCCTACACTTTAGGGGCGTCCCTCAAAGCTCCTAATTTTTCTTCAAGGGCGAGCTACCTAGCCTCTTCGAGCCCGGTGACGCTGTCAAGACCAGTCCAGTTCAACAGAAATAAAGTACATTGGAGAAAAAAAAACAATAAAACGCCATTTGTCAAGAACGACGAACGCAGCATAAACCTATTAAATGGAAACCACCGCATACGCCATATTCCGAAATCGAGTCGTAGATATTGGCGGCAATGTTTAGTAGTATTTTTGTAGTAGTAGGTGTTTACGTTATTGGTATCTATGCGTAACTGCGTCACACTAAATACATGTATGGATAAACATCGTGAAATGAAAAAAAAATCTTACGTCTAGTAAGCTATATAAAAGTTTCTGCAATTTCAACACTGACCACTGTAGAACTTTGTTGTTGATGTCAAAATATTTAAAATTTTTTGGTATTGTGCCTTTTGGGAACATGGTCTATGCCCTAGTGTGTTATTAGGACTTTGATAGTGCTGCTTCTTTCATTACTTGGCTATTCTATATGGACCCTGATTCTCGCTCTACCTGATTGATCCCCGCTTCGGTTTAAGGACTGCTACGATATTTAGCTATCTCTGTTACTTCTAATGTTAAAAAGCGAGTTAATATATTTGTTTAAATTATCAAAAATAAATCAGCTTCACGCTGTATCCCGCATACTACAGGTTAGGCAAAGGGAACCTAGTGTTCAGACACCCCGTTCCTCACTTCTCTCAAATCAATATTAAATTGGTACAATCAAGGAAAATATACACTATGCGTATAGATACAATATACATGTGAGTATATATGGGTATGATAAAACTTAACAGCTATATATAATAGGTACGGTTCCATGCTCAACAAGAACCTACGACATCTAGCGTAAAAGTCTGTTTATAGAGATCGCTCAGCCTGTGCGCGAGTAAGAAAAAACACGTCGCGCATAAGATTGCGCCATGTCAGCATGGTTGTTCAATTTGTATTTAGATAGCTGTCTCCAAGGCAGGGCACAAAGTGACATGGGAGTGTCTCAAAGGACTAGAGTCTGTTCTTGCATTTGAAAGAAACGAAGAAAGGACACGTTTGGCCGTACATAATGCAATGCTGAAGACCAACGTGAGACACTGACGCTGGCAGCGAAACGTGGATGTTACATAAGAAAGACTGTACTGACTGTACCTCTTCCTCCAATAGTTAGCCTAATCGATTCGTCGAGGTATAAACTGGCTTAACATCTCATATAAGGGATTCTTACTATTTTGTTAGTGGGCTGAAAGATCTTAAGCTAGCCAAAAAAGAAACCATGGCCAGTTTTACGTCCAGTCGCTGTTCAGCAGTATACCCATTATGGACTGCTTCAGCATTGTCAATGGAAGCTAGAGGATAAGAATTGGTCTATAGAATATCTTGAACTTCTAAAACACTACCTGACATGTAGATTTTATTGACAAAAATATGGCATTGCTATGGGTACGCCTGTGGCCCCGGTTGCAGTACGGAAAATATATAGATTATAATATTAAAAGCTTTTAGTATAGACTTATTTAATTGAAAATAACAAATATATATATATATATATATATATATATATNATAAATTGAGTTGCAAATAACATTCTATTAAATGATATATCATAAAATACTTCTTCATTTATATTATATGATTTGTAGATGAATTCATCTTTAACCAATTTTTGTTATTCCAAAACGTAAACAATGCAACGATAAATTAATTCTTATATTTTTTTTTTAAATGTCAATTGACTTTGACATTGACAAGTGATTTTTTTGTTGTTGATCGGCAAATTTTATAATTTTGCATCTCATTTCTAGCGCTCAAAAATATAAAAAATATGGCAAATATTCAAATTATAACACAGGATTTTATAAATGTGCATATTACGAAATCGGATAGTGAAAATGCAGCACCTGTGGAGCGACGATTCAAAAAAGGAATCACGATACAGGAATTTAAGGTTACTACTTCGCATGAATCACAGACTTTTTTGTTTTATTTTATTTTGTTATAAACTAACAAAAATCTACGTATATTCTTATTTTAAAGTAAAATTTAATGATTAAATTTATTATTACAAAATATTTTACCATCAAGAAGGAAAAAGCATATTAATTATTGTTTTTAGATTAGGACTATAAATACGTAATATTTAATAAAAGCAGTTTTTTTAGTTTTAAAGAATTAAACTCAGACGAGTATTTAATGAATTTAAATTACTTTACAGACAAAATTAGAACTTGTAACTGGCGGCTCGGCTTCCACAATGAAATTAAAAGTGTACAACATCAAAAACAACTTTGTATGCGATATAGATAGAGATGATGCTCTACTTGGATCATATCCTATTGACGATGGAATGACAATACATGTAATTGATAATTTTGCTATGATCAAAGATTTTGCAGATGCAGATAGTGCTGAAAGGTGAGATAACTTAATAAATGGAAAAATAGCTTCATGTTTTCCTATATAACAGGGTAGAGAGAGGAAACTAGTATTGAGACACTCCATTCTACACACACCACACAATTTTTGGGACTCCCTCTCAATATAATTGTTCTTCTCATGATAATTGAATTTACATTGTGTTAAAAGTCAAATTAAGTTAAACTTCGCAGCAACGATATCATGTGAAAAGCATGCTTCTGCACATATTTCCTCAAGTGAAATTTTAATCTTGAATCATTATAATGACAGTCTAGGAGAGAAGAGAATAGTAAAAATATGTTATTGACATAAAGCACATAGTAATTCTTTAAGAATGTTATAACAAATGATAATAAAAAGGCTGCAAGGCAAGGCATGGTGCAGGGGCACAAACTGTGACCGTAAATGTGACTGGTTGTGGATTTGATCTCCATTCGAGGAGATGAAATATTTATTTAAATGTATATTTTCATTTTCTCTGCTTTGGTGTCGAGGCACTTTTGCTCCTGTATAATGATAAATAAATTGTGTAATTAGGTACAGTAGTTAAAAATTTCTTTAGTAAAATTTAAGAAAAAATGTAATGAAAAAACAAATGTTACAACATTTTATTCTTCACTTTCCATCAGAATTCCAGGCATAGTTTATTGACTGGCGAACTTGATAAAGTGCGGCACTTTGTCTAGTCAGATTGAAAAAATGACAATCATTCATTCTCTTGAGGCCGGCTGTCCTCCTTTACCATAATGGTCTATTTAAAACTTGATAGTAATTATTTTATTTTCATTTGATTTTACAGATTTCGTCTCTCTGAAGAAGAATATGAAAAGAAAGGAGACACTCTACGCTCTTTTCTCCAACGCAACAAACTTGGCAAGTACAATGAAGAAGAGATGAAGAAACTCAAGGAACAACAACAAAAGGAGCTTGAGGAGGAAGCTAAGTAAGATATTTTTATATTTTTAATATAATGGATGATGAATTGAAAAATACATTATTAAAGTTTACTATGGTTTAAATAAACTGTAAAATAATTTACAAAACAACAAATAACCATTTTTATAATAATTTAACCAGTTTATTTTTTGTACATTTTTAAATAAATCAAAAAATTAAAGATAGCATTGATTATATTTGTCTATAATAAACACAGTTTATTATGGTACTTAATATGTTATTTATATGTGAGAATAAACAATCTGATAGTTAACAATGCTATTAACATATTGACTTCGTCAGAAGTAATTTAAAAAAAAACATTTTGATGTGTAATATGGTAATATCACTGACAATTTTTTTTAGTTTTACAACCTGCATACAACAATGTAGGCAACAAAAAATTTTATGTAAAGGCATTTTCTCCTTATATTTCCTACCATATTATCTTAATTATCTATTTATACAGGTTGAGGCTGATGTTGCACATGGGCGCATACATGCTAGTATAAACGCGACCGATAGTGGATTTGATTTCCACTCGATAGAATGAAATATTTAATAAATCCATTTCCTCTAATAAATGATTTTCATTTCTTTGCTTTGGTAAGATAACGCACGGCGTTGAGTTCTGCCACTCTACACGCAATGTTTCGGAAATTGAATGGTGCGTGGGAAACGGAGTGTTTTAACACTAGGTTCCTCTGCTACTCTACTATATAAGGCATTCAGCATGAAGTATTCACACGCAATGTCTTAAATTTGAGCGATGCATGGAACTTGAATCTAAAAAAGAAAACCTATATATTTTAGGTTAGCAGAAGCGGTGTTGGTAGGCGCCCGTTGCGAGGTCCGCATGCCGGGCCAGGCGGCGCGGCGCGCCTCCGTGCGGTATAACGGCGCGCTAGAGGGCGCGCGGGGGCTGTGGATCGGAGTACAATACGATGAGCCCAGGGGGAAGAACGATGGAGAGTAAGTAGTTATGTATAATAATAATTATGTATTTTTTAAAGTTTAGTGCTTAAAGGCCAGAATAATGAAAATAAACTAAAACTTCAAATCTATCAGTTGCTTATTTAATCTTTATCCGATTGCGCGGCTAAAAGTCAGATTCTATGTGGTGTTTTAGAAATCTTTGTATAGTATTTTGTGTATAGTAGTTTAGCTACTAACTTCGTGGCGCAGCGGCACGAAGTGTTACTGTAAAATAGACTGGTTGTGGGTTCGATCCCCACTCGAGGAAATGAAATATTTACTTAAATTTATATTTCCATTTCTTCGCTCTGGTGTCGAGGCAAAGCGCGGCGTTGAGTTCTGCCACTCAATACGCAACGCCTCCAGAATTCGGCAGAAAGTGGGGAACGGAGTATCTTAACACTAGATTCCCTCTGCCTACCCTGCTGTGTGCGGGATACAGCGTGAAGCTGATTTGTATACTAAAATAGGCTTGCGTTTTACCGCATCAAGTCTGATTAAGTATTAATACAATCTACGGTGAAGCACGCTTGCCTAGAAAATACTGTTCACTCAGATCTATTCTTAAACCAATTAAATCTTTTATTAATTAAACTAAATGTGTCCAAAACTGCTAATGCTTGCCACTTTCCGCCGAATCAGAGGGCAATGTAGTGTTGGCCAAACTCAACGCCGCACTTTGCCTCGTTACCAGATCTAGGAGATAAAAATATTAATTATTTAATATCCTCGAATCTGAATTCAAACCATAAGCTGTTGCCTTTACAGTCGCACGCTAGTGCTCCTGCATCGCGACTGGCCACACCTAAATTAATTAGTTATCTTTATTTAATTTGCAGAGTAAACGGCAAACGGTATTTCACATGTCCACCCAAGTACGGAGGTTTTGTCAAACCAATGTTTGTCACAGTGGGGGACTTCCCCGTCGAAGAATTTGATTTGGACGACGAAATATGAAACGATTGAAGAGCTTGAAATTGTAATGCTTTAAATATGTAATTTATAATACCGTCGCGTTATTTATTCATTTGTATTGCTATGTGATATTTTGAAATAATTTCAAAATTGTTGTGTTGTTTTTTATATTGATATGCAGTAGGCAAAAAGGATTTTTTTTTTTAGCTGTATCCCGTATAAAAAATAATATCTGCCGTATAGGCAGAGGGAACCTTAGGATTCTTCGTTCTCATCGCATGTATTCCGCTCAATTTTTGTGACATTGAGTGGCTTCTTAACACTAAGTTCCCAGGTGCCCTTTGCCTATTCTGCTATGTGCGGGATACAGTGGAAGCTAAAAAAATGATCGGCTTAATATAACGCCGGTATTCTTCTAACCAAGCGGAGAAATGAAAATGATTTAAATATGAATCCCCGAGTGATTGGATCGAACCCACGACTGCCGCTTTAAACTACAGTAATTTTCGACTCGGGCGCTCACCGCGATGTCTCTGTCTATAAATGCGGTGTAGTGCGGATCTCCCAAGTTATTTTATTTTTGTCGCTCTAAAAAGACAAAGCGTGGCGTTTAGTACCACCACTCAACACGCAATGTCTCGAGAATTAGGCTTCTGCCGACTGCGGGGAAGAGAGTGGTCTTAACGCTAAATTTAATGTAAATTCTGGCGTGAAGCTCTAAATTTAATTCACAAAGAAGCTCGAAGATGTCGCGACGGACACGCATTTTTTTATATAGTAATTATAATATATAATTAGTATATTCTTAATATATAATTTGTAGGTGCTTATATATAAACTAAATATGCTTTATCATTGCAAGCCTAATGTATTTTGCAAAATTTCTTTCGGAATTGATTTTTTTTAAATATTTTAAGTATGCTTACAAAAAAATTAGTAATACGCCTTCGTTCTGTTCTGTAAGATGTTTCTAAATTTTTTCTTTTCTATTAAGCAATATTTTTTTTGTAATAAGAATGTGACATTTTTTTGGATTTATATATTTTGACATTCAAAATTTGATCACAAATTATATTTTTTGTGTATTTCTATAAAATCTTATTTAATTATGATATTAAAACCAAACTATTAATTATGACATTTTTACATTTATTTGAAGAAACTAAAATTAGCTATAAATTTTTTTTAATGATTAAATTAACATTCCAATAAAACAATCATGAGTTTTCAAGCGTTTTCATTTATCTATATAATGTAAAATATTTCATTTATTTTTTTATTTTTCGTTTAATCTACACGATTTTTAATAAATATTTAATATATCTCGTTGTTTTATTTTTAACCTGTTCTGTTCTGTTTGTTTCTGTTCTTGTTTATAATCATAATTAAAAACATTTTTTTGGGTGTCATGTCCAATAATAGATAAAACTAAGGAACAAATTATTAACACATTTATGCTCAAATAGTTTAATAGGCACAATAGAATTTGTATCACTGCAGTGTATCTCGAGAATCTTATTGGCCTCATTTTAATATATACAGGCCCACATAGTTTGTCCACCTCTAATATCTTAGAGGCGCTAATTCAAATCTGGCTTTTAAGTGCAAACTAAAAAAAAATAAAACATTTATTAGTACCTGTCGCCAGTTAACTGGGCCGTTTGCCGCTGGAGGCCGTTTTGTCCACGCCGCTTATCAGCCTCACTTTAACATATAGAGCCTTTGCCCCACCCTGGTATCCAAAAGGTTAGTTTTCAAAGCCCTCTACTAAATATAAGCTAACATAATAAAACCACATGTTTATATTAGTATTATATTTATTTATTCCAGTCATTTTATTTATTCTACTGTTTTAGAACTTGCGTCGCTTTAGTATATCTGGTCGCCAGTTGACGGGGTGTGTCTCTTGCGAGGCTGTTTCGTCCTCGCGGTATATCTTGACGGTCTTGTCAGCCTCCGCGGTGAGGAGGCGCGTCCCCGAGCGGTCGAAAGTGAGCGCAAATATGCCCGCCTCGCTGTCCATTGAGCCGGGTTGTACTGCCGACTGCAAGGGGTACAGGTTCAAATTTTAGTTAATTTTTTTATGTTTTAACTTATAAAGATCATAGCGTAGAAGGATCATGTCTAAATGTATTATGTAATATTTGTGGCTTCATATTACATTGCTTAATATTAAATAAAAAATAGTATTTTTCTGAAACACATAGATAGTGTTAAGAAATAAGAATCTAAGGTAGACTGTACGATGTTAAATTAAACAGTAGATAACTAGGTAATACAGCGACATTAGCGAGTGACATTACAAATTACATAGTCCAGGTTAAAATTTAAAAAATGGAGACTTTTTTTTAATACTTATAGTAGCTTCTTATAAATCTGACAATACAATATTTTTCAAACAAATTCTTATAATAATTGACAGCTCGAAACATTTGTAAAGAATTATTTATAAAAAACAATATCCAATTAAATTCAGAATCATCACAAAAAGAACCATATGTATGTATGTGTATACATACCTGTAATCTCTGAAAGTTGTAACCAGTGCGCCAATCCCAGAAATGCATAGTGCCGTTATCTCCGCCACTAACCAAAACACCTTCGGGGTTAACCGCCATACAATTCACTATAGCGTTGTGCCCGGACAAGTTCTGTATAAACCTGCCATCGGGACACTTCCACTGCTTTATATTGTCGGGTGAAGCCGACGCAAACGTGTATAGCTGAGGATGTAGGGCGAGCGCTCGAACCGATTTTTTGTGGTTCGTTAGAGTACATTGAGACTTGCCGGCTGCTAAGTCCCATAGGCGGATTGTTGAATCGTGTGATCCCGTTATTATCTGGAATGAAATGGAATATTATGCATAAAGATATGTTATGTTCTTTTGAGGTTTCACTGTCGTGACGCAAATTTGTAGCGTCTGTTCGACGTCCAAAGTTGGGAGGTGTTCCGTGCATCGGAAATTGAGTGTCTTAATAGTTAAGTTCCTTCAGCCTACACTATTATGTGGAAAAAAAAAATAAATTAACGTTGTAGAATAAAACGCCATTTGTCAAGAATGACGTACACAGATACAAACCTATCAAAGCGATACCGCCGCACACGCTTCATTCATGAAATCAAGTCGTAGGTAATGGCGATGTTGAAATGTGTAAAATAGAACAAGAGATATCCCTTTCTCGTTGTAGTATGTTTAGGAGAATGTAGGGTAGCAGATTTGCGATGTTTAGTAGTATTTTAGTAGTACGTTATTGGTGATTACGTTACGTTTACACATAACTGCGTTGCACAAAATACAGGTATGGACAAATATCGTGAAATAAAAAAAAATACTACGTTTAAACTGTTGAGGTATCCTGATGAATTTGTTCAGTATTTTGAATGTTTAACTCTATATGCTATTCCCGTAAAAGGACCTGTACCTGCGGCTCGGCGGCCTGGCACACGAGCGAGGCCACGGTGTCGGTGTGGCCCGCCAGCGTGTGCACGTTGGCCTTGGAGCGCATGTCCCACACGCGCGCCGTGGCGTCGCGCCCCGCCGACACCAGCACGTCGATGGTGGGGTGCAGCGCCAGCGAGTACACCGCCGACAGGTGCCCGTGGTAGTGGCGGATCACTTTGTTGTATTCCAGATCCCAGCATTTCACTTGCCTATCTTCACCACAGCTGAATAAGTATGGATGTCGTGCCGATACCTCTAAACCTGCAAAAATGTATTATATTTATAAAAAAAACAATGCATCGTACACTGGAAACAATAGAATTTTTCATATCGTCATGTTATCTTTAGGTTTTTATTAGACAAGCAAATTTCCCTCTGTATAGTAATTGTAAGCCTGTCACCCAGAAAAGTGTACTAGAATATTATTATTTTTAGATTCACGTTCACACACTCCGTTCCAGACTTTCTGCTGATCAAAGCATTGAGTGTTGAGTGGTGGAACTCAACGCTGCGATTTGCTTTGTTACCTGAGTAAGCTAATGAAAGTATTAAATATTTCTTTCCAATAGAGTGGGAAACGAATCCACAACCGTCGTGTTAATCTGTTACGTTAATATCACGCTTATGTTGTTACGCCACGATCACCACACCACAAACGACGTGCCGAGTATCTAAGTCATACATTTGTAATTTTGTAATATACATATTTATGTATATAACATTTGTAATATACATATTTTTTTCTAAATAAATAAATAGAAATTAAATGTATAACAAATACAAACAATCCATACTAAGCGCAGAAACAACAAAAAAATATGAAATATTTTGAATTATTCCTAACTATAAAAACAGCTTTACGTTGCATACTACAGCGAGGTAGGCAGAAGGAACATAGTGTTGAAATTCGAATTCAAAATATTCTTTATTCAAATAGACTCTTAAAAGCACTTTTGAATCGTCGAATGAAAATGTCGCTACCACTGGCTCGGTAGTGACAAGATCCAGCAAGGAACTCAATAGTTACTATTTTCAAAAAAAGACTTAAAGCACTCCGATCCCCACTTACCGCCGAATTTTCTAAGGCATTGCGTGTTGAGCGGTGGAATTTCTTTGTTGCCAGAGCAAAGAAATGAAAATATTAATAAATAATAATTTATTCCCTCGAGTGGGGATCAAGCCCACAACCATTGCGTTATAGTCACACTCTTATGCCCCTACGCCACGACAGCTTTCGCAATTTTATATTTATAATATATTTTTTATTATTTTAGGAAGATTGAAGCCATACTTATTTAATGAAATAATTCAAACAACATTAAGTTACTTTTGAATAGAAATGTAATAAAAAGAACAGAAGAAATTGATGTAATAGTAAACAGTGTTATTTACCTCTAACAGTACTAACATGGCCTGTTAGTGACACTTTAAGTTTGCCACTAGCCAAGTCCCATATTTTGATTACTCTGTCAGCCGCACCTTAAATAAAAGTGTGATTAAATAATTAATAAATCTGCAATTGTAATATAGCATATGTATGTATTTGGCCAGCTCTAGGCCAAAAAGGCTAATGGGCAGGCTATCAACACAAATACCCTCACGGGTGGTTCTAGTACTTACCTAGGTGTCCACGAGATTGCGTTTGTCTGTCTATATACTACTGGTTGACAGGTCTTTGCCAATATGAAGCTAAGTTTTTTTTAGTTTGTTCATTTTGGAAAGAAAATAATCTTTTGATTATTTTTTTTCTTATTTTTGTAAGAAAAATTCTCATATCAAATCACTCACAGCTTCACGCTGTATCCCGCACACAGCAGGGTAGGCAGAGGGAACCTAGTGTTAAGACACTCCGTTTATCACTTTCTGCCGAATTCTGGAGGCATTGCTTATTTAGAGGCAGAACTCAACGCCGCTCTTAACCTGGACACCAGAGCGAAGAAATGGAAATATAAATTTAAGTAAATATTTCATCTCCACGAGTGGAGATCGAACCCACAATCAGTCGGTTTTACAGTCACACTTCGTGCCGCTGCGCCACGACTGGCCTCAAATTTGATGATTTGATTAGATTTAATCTTAATTTTTAAATCACTAACAGGACTACCAAAATTCATTGACAGACTGTGTACCACTTAAAGTATGTTTAAATGAGTGAGAGTATGGAATGAAAGAATGTATGAAGAATGAGTTTATAAACACATATACAACAAAACAAATACAAACCTGTCGCAAACCATTCATTTCCAGGTTCGACGGCAACACATCTAACCCATCCGAGATGTCCTGATATAACTCTAAATAGTTTCCATGGTGCATGCCACTTGGGTTTTGGCATCGTAGGTGCTTTCCTAGGAGCGGGAACTATTGCAGTGGGGGTTGGTGTTGGTGGAGCACTGTATGGGAGCATAGCACCATCTGACGCTAGGGCTGCTGATTCAGCTATATCTATTTTAAAAGGAAAAAAGTATGAAATTATTTAAATAACTATTTGGTAAAATAAAATAGGTTTTTTTTAAATATTATTATATATTAGCTTCACAATGTCTCCTGTATACAGCAGAGTAGGCATAGAATCTAGTGTTAAGACACTTTGCTCCCATTTTCCGCCGATTTCTGGAGGCATTGCAGAACTCAACACTGCGCTTTTTGCCTTGAAGCCAGAGCAAAGAAATAAAAATATTAAATATTTCATTTTGTCGAGTAGGAATTAAACCCACAACCTGTCACATTTACAGTCACATGCTTGCCTCTAGGCCATAACTGGGCTCAAAATGGTAGAAATTATGCAAAAAAAAATTATATTCATTTTTTGCTGTTGTAGAATAAAGTGCGCAATTTGCAGTTTAGCTCCTTAATAAAAAAGCAAAGAAAAGACATGGTTTATGTTCATTGCAATAACAAATGGTATAGATAGAAAAGAGAAGTCATATGACTACATATGTAAAAGTAATGCTCCATGTTGCTAAACCTTACTTCTAATGTAATACAGGCTTATATTTGGTAAGCAATTTCACTTATGGTATGTGACTGCCATAACAGTGCAGTTGTACATTGCATTATTCACCAAAGTTTCATGTTTATATTTTTATAAGATTATGTATCATTTATAAAATATAGTACAAAATACTCAACTTCAGATAAATTATATAACAAAGGCATACATCTTAATGGCCCCCTCATGTACAAAAGGACACATCAAAATAGAAGCTTTACAGAAGATCGGAAAAATGGTTTAATGAAAAATAATCATAAATATAAGTATATTGTGTATATTTATAACATTATTTTATATTTAGTATTTAGTATGATGAACCTTTATTCAATTATCCTGTAAACCATATCTTTTGACATCTTATTTGATTTATGCAGAGGGGTCATCTTGTAATACTTACAATTTAGTAGGACTCTGGGATCTAATCAGAGTCTTCCGTTTTACAATAAACTTGTGTTTTATTTCGTACCTGTGTCATGAGGTGTCTCAGGTCTACTTAATGCCTCTTGATGCTTCACTGCCTGTGCCTTGTGAACTGCCGACATTACTTGTCCATAACTATCCCTTGCTTTTACTCCTCGTAATATTTTCTCACTGTAAATGTGTGAATATAAGATTTAGATGAATGATAAATAACGACAATTGAGGTTTTGAAACATATTTTGGTTTCATATAAAAGCAAATATCTTAATATTAAGCATATTGATATTATTTGATAAATTATGAAAAATACTTACGCTTTTTCATCAATTGGCGGTAACATGCTTTGGTTAGAAAGAAACATATCATGCGATCTCTTTAGAGATCTAAACACTAAAGTGTGGACAGAATGCTTAATAACTTCGTCAGTCATTTTTATTTATTATTAAATTTATGTTAGTATATCATAATATTTCGATTAAACCTTATAAAACGATTTAAATATAGTTCATTTACGTTTGTTTTCTTATATCCCAATAAAATAACAGCGTCAACCTCGTTTTCAAATGTCAGTCATACATAATTCAATGTCAAACAGTAGAAGCGTCGTTGCCAAATGTCAGTGTCTGCTGTGTTTATTTATACTACAGATTAAAAATATAAGCTTACAGACTATATAAATCTTAAGATTATGCCAGACGTATTAAATAAATTCCAATTAAAAAACGTCTTATACTTTTCCCCTACATATTTTTTCACTTTTCAATTAATAAGCTTTTGTAGCAAATAAAATAGTAAGCAATAAACGCTTAGCAGGTGAAAAAAATATTAATAAGTAAATTAAATAATGAATAAATAAAAAAAAACTAAATGTATATTTTAAATTTACTTTATTTTACTAGATTTTGTACAAAATATTTTGTTTAACATTTTGCATGATATTATTTCATCGACAAATGAGTACAAATAGTGAATAATTAATATAACTTATATGATTTTTTTTTACGTTCATTTATAAATTAAATTATTAATAATTGCAGCTTAAAATTTATGCCTAATGAAGTTTATAGTATATTATTTTAGATCTAGTCTAGGCGCTATGAATTATTTACATTGCACAGAGCTGGTACTATAAAATAACTTATATATATTTATGATAAAAATACTTATATATACAAAAAAGAATTACATAAATAAACAAAATTAAATAGCTTCTTTAGTATTATTGTTTGAGATTTTACATATCCTAAGCTTACATCGAGTTCAATGTTAAATCTACTGCATTATATTCGTATTAAAATCCGTAAAATATAAAATGGCTAACATAAATAAATAATATAAAATTTCGGTTCATTTCAACGGATTTGTGTTAGATGGCGGTACAAGTAAAATTTGTGGTCCTTAAACGAGTCGATCGACATTAGAGTCGGTGATCATCCACTCGTAATCGATATCTGTAGAATCGGCGACGGAAAATACCGCGCCATTCTCGGTTCAGATGGCCGATTTCTCAGAATTATTCGCATCACTAACGCGACGAGAGTGTGGTGCACGCCGCAATGTACGCGGCTGTAAATTCAATGGCGGCAGATTTGGTCTTTCAATTCTAGTTGGCGATGAAACCAATGGTCGATTACCACGACGTAGAGTTTCAATACCATTTCTGAAATATTCTTCCGTTCTATCTGTATAGCTTTCGATTAATGGCGCTGGGTCTTCGTATTCGACGTTAAAGTGTCTTGTAATTGTTAAGTCCTCAGGTGGTCCTAATTTATATAATGGAGGTTCCACACACTCGTAGTGATGGTCTTCAGTATCATCATGTGGGTATGTATCGGCTACAAAGTGTCGAGTGCCGCGCGGAGTGAGTGCCGCCCATAGTACTCGGGAGTCGAGTGCTGCGCTGCCGTATAGGGCGTTAGAGCCGCTGGCTTTGCCTGTGCCGCTTTTACACCCACCTCGAGCCCTTTAGAAAAAACTTATATTAATAAAGTAAGATCTTTTTATTACATGCTAGGAAAGGAAGAAAAAATATAAATCAAATGCATCAATAAATATGCCGTATGTGTTATTTGTGATATATGAGCTTGGCCAATTCGCAAGCCCTCAAGGTGCTAAATTAATATTTATAATCTAGATTAATAGAGTTAAAAGAAAATGGGCAAAACAAGTTAGATGTTGGACAAAGTTTAGCAATTGATTTTACCATACCCAACAAAACGTTACTTACATAATTGAAAATGATGAAACAAGAGAATTTTCAAAATCAAGAAAAGTGTCGAGTAAATAAAAATTGTTAGTATAATTAGACAATACTTACTCTCTACACTTGAGCAAGAAGAGCGCCAAAAGTGCCGCAATACACAACACTGCAATACAACACGTGATAATCACTAGGAACCATGTGTCGTCGTTGGTGGCTGGTTCTGTCAATATAATAATAATATAATATAATATTTATTTATTTCAAAATTTTTTGTGTTTAATAAAAACAGTTTGAGACAACAATAATTACAGTAGTATGAAACTGTGTCGCAGTTATCAAAAAGCGTCGTTACAAGATATGTTCAATAATATCGGGAAATATTTGATAATTACTACGTATATTCTGCCGAAAATAAAGATTTATATATATTAAAAAACATATTTTAATTTATAAGTTTAAAGATCGCACTAAAACCTTCGAAATGTCATGGCGTCGTTTGTGACGTCAAGTTTCAGTAAGGTGCCAATACTATTGTATATAATACAAAATGTCAAATCGTTTGTTTACTAGGACGTGACGTAAATCGCTCTTGTTAACTTTCAACATATAATAGCAGTTTTCCGTATTTAGTTAGTTTATTTTTCCTAAATGTTATTTTACCTTATATTATATNATATATATATATATATATATATATATATATATATATATATATATATAGATATAAAAATAAGGTTTCACTAATTAAATATATAATTTTAGTGATTTTTACTTGCTGACATCATGCCTACTAACTATAATATTATATATTATATATTTTTTGATATTTTCATAAATATTGATTATAGAATATATATTTTTAATGCATAATAAAGAATAATTATTGTGTATCATAATTACTACTCTGTACATCTACCCGTCGGTCGGTAGAGATAGATAATGTTTAAGTCAAGTAAAGTTTACTTTTGAAGCCAGTCGTCATGCAGGTGCACAAAGTGTGACAGCGATAGGTTGTGGGTTCAATACCTACTCGAAGAAATTAAATATTTGTGATTTTAATTTTTTCGCTTTGGTGCCGAGGCAAAGCACGGCGTTGAGTTCCGGTACTCAACACGCAATGCCTCCAGAATTCGGTAAAAAATGGGGAACCTAGTGTCAATACACTCGTATTGACACTAGGTTCCCTCCCTCTACCTACCCTGGTGTGTGGGAGATACAGCGTGACGCTAAAAAATAAAAAAGTTTACTCTAGTCTTAAACATAGCAAGCTTATTAGTTTGCAGATGATATATTTACTTGTAATAATAGTCAATATGCTTTAGATAATTTATATTTTCATCTATATATTTAATGATAAAAATAAAATATTATAAAATATTCAATAACAAATAATCATTTTTCACATAACACTGTGCGAACTTGAAAAGTTAAACAATAAAACTATAAACAATTACACACAACTACCAAACAATTAAAAAAAAAATCTTTAACATATAAAGTAGCGATAACCTGGTTCTAACGTCTTATATATGGACGCAGAATGGTTTTAGGATGTATTCAGGAAGAACACAAAACTTACCATGTCTCGGTAATTCATGATACTCCACGCCTGGGAACAGCGCGTTATCTTCACTGTTAGGCGTCGGCGGACATTTAGACGCCCTACAGGGCGGCGTGAGATTTGCAATGTTTGCCAAAAACGCCGGCAAGGGAGGCGGCGGCATATGCACTATGGAGTCCGGTGGGGGACCTAACGAGAGGCAATCCGCCCCGCACGACATGCTATAAAGAAATAGAATTATTAAATGATGTTATTAATAGGAAACAATATTATTGTGTTTACAATATTTTTATTTCCTTCCTCTAGTAACAGGACGAAGAGCGGTGTCGGGTTCCGCCTCTCAATAACAATGAAATGTCTCAAACAATGCAATAAAGTCTAAATTAAAAAGTGCTACAGATGCATTGCAATTTGTATCAAAAATGATATCAATGATTACATAATACTAAATAGTTATTATTCTTTTCTCATCTGATCTCCTTGTCCCTCATTTAAAATTATACCATTTAAAATTTTAATATGTATTTTTTTACTTAGAATGGAACCCTGTGTGACACTCGGTTCGTCGTTTTGCACACTGAGCATGCATGGCTCAAATGTGTGTAGCGAGCATAAGTAATATTAAAAAAAGATATAACATTAAAAATGACTTCGAATAAAATAAAATTTAAAGTAAACTGTTATTTTTAATGCAATCTATTTTAATATAGATACCATTTTACTAAAGAAAATCAAAATGTCGAGACGCAATCAATAATTGTAAATTTCGAGATTTGTACATCTGAATATTGACAGAAACTTATTTTATCCTACATGAATACTGTAATACTTGACTCAAAACTAATAACACATAAAAATCACGTTTATAAACTTACTTAATATATTTTTAATCGACTTTTCCCACAAAAAGCAGCACTTTGAACTTATTTAGTAATATTTTATGAAAATGGTCCATGGATGTAGGACGCAGGCGCGAATTCTGACTTTTACTAAGGTATAATTACACTTATAATGTCGATTCTTAACTAAAATATGAAATCCATTGCGGATTTACAAAGAATTTTATTACAAATATCACTATAATACAGCATCAATGTATAACGTGCATGTTAAAACTAGCGCTATGTAAAAACTTCAATGTATAGTACAAGTTATTGATTCGCGCAAGCGCAAGAAGTGATTTCGCGACCCTTTGCTAAGGGTAGGCCGTGAATTGGAGCTGATAATGTATATCTATCTCTTTTTCACATATAATGTTATAGTATATGTGAAGAGTGTAGATAAGTGATTATTATTTGTCGCACATTAATATGACGTTGTTATGTATAGTATAGAGCTCTTAAATATCATATAATGAATTGCGATACCTATTTGTATAGATTTTTTTTATAACTTCACGCTGTATCGCGCACAAAGCAGAATAGGCAGAGCAGACCTGTGAACCTAGTGTTGAGACACTCCGTTCCCATTAAGACACTTTCGTTTCCCACTTTTCTCTGAATTCTGGGGGCATTGCTTGTTGAGTGGCGGAACTCAACGCCGCGTTATATTTCGTTGCCATAACAAAAAAATATAATATTAAATATTTCATTCCCTTGAGTGGATTCAATCGAAACCAAAAACTGTCACGTTTCTACCCGAGTGGGAGAATGTCCACAAGGTTCAAACTAGCCTTATATTATTACTTTATTTATGTAGACGATGCTATAAATAAAGATGCTATTTTAAAACAAAAACGTTCTAAGGTGAAGCGTAAAAAGGATATGCACTTTATGAAAAACTATTCAAAGAAAGTAGACGTTACAAAGAGCCGTTCTTAATTAAATTCTTTAGGTATTCCGGAAAATGCATAATTAGATATTTAATATTAGAAAAGATAAGCTTTACGAGTCTTATTTTAATTAAAATGCTCTAACGTTGTAAATAATTTAGATATTATGAATTTAAATACGAGCATGATATTAATCGATATTTATTTTAATGTTTAATTTATCATTTTCATTCTGATAAATACCTACGTAGAAAAATATTAAAAGGACGGAAAGTGTAGAATGGAGTGTTTTAAAGTCTAATTTTTCTCTGCCTACCCTGCCTTATGCGGAATACAAACGTAGAACCAAAGAAATAAGCATTTTATTTTTGTGTTGTTAAGAAGTTGTAAGTTTATATCATACTATATTATACCTATAATAAATCTTAAGCCTGATAAATAAAATAGAACTCTGTACTGACCAAAATATTTATCAAATATGGTATAGGCCTCGGTAGCGCAGTAGGCAGCGCGTAAGTCTCATAATCTTAAGGTCGTGAGTTCGATCCTCACCCGGGGCATTTTTTTTATTTTATGTGTCACCTGCATTTAGTAGGAATAAAGAGAAAATCTAGCGTCGAAATTTCCCTGAGGCATTTCTCTGGTTTCTGATAATTTTATTGATATTTTCGGCTGATCGAAATTAATTTTGGAATACTGTCAAAAAAACTTGTATCACAATGGCATCAAAATAATTTTCGATTTACTTAATACTTAGTATATGTTGCCTAATATGATGTGCGAGATTAGAGCTATCCTAGCTCTCAAGCAACTCAGGATCAATTAATTTCAAATCAAATCAAATCAGCTTCACGCTATATCTTGCACACAGCAGGATAGGCAGAGGGAACCTAGTGTTAAGTCACTCCGTTCCCCACTTTCCACCGAATTTTGGAGGCATTGCGTATTGAGTGGCGCAACTCAATGCCGCGCGTTGATTCGACACCAGAGGGAAGAAATGGAAATATAAATTTAAAGTAAATAATTCGTTTCCCCGAGTGGGGTTCGAACCCCCAACCAGTCGCGTTAACCGTCACACTTTGTGCTTATGCGCCACGACTAGCCTCAATTAACTTCTAAGGATGAATAGGATAACAACAGAGCTTCAGAAAGCAGCAGAGAGCACAAGTTGAGATATAAGTTTTTCTCATATTACCTGTGCGGTAATATCACGTTTAAATGCTTTTTAATGTTCGTTCGATAGCTTCTACTGAAGACGCATTTCGCAGTACGAATATGGTACCTATGTGACAATAGATAATTGAATGGTTGTATCTCGTAATCAGTAAAAAGTCGAATAGGTAGTAGCAGTGGCGTAGCTAGGGTATTTGCTGCCTGGTGCAGCTTAGGACTTGATGCCCTTTAAAATGGTCAAAATTATTTCATATTTCAAAACACAGTAATACTAATATTTGTCCAATATTTGTTCTTGGACATAGGAGTTGCGCGACCCCGGATCCTCAAGCCACCATTTGTTATAACCTCCGTCGAGTCCGTAAAAGTGGTGTCCCCCTTCTTTTAATCCCCTCCTTTTTTCTACCCTCTTCTTCTACTCATCCTTCCCCCTTTTCTATCTGCCCTATTCCTCTCCCCCCGGTTTCTCCCCACAAAGGAGTTTTGGAGGTCAAATGGCAGTCGCCCCATTTAAAAACCGCCATCCGCCACTACAATGAAAAGTTCGCATATGAAACTGGGTACGGCTAGGGCGTCGCCGCTAAACGACGCACAGGCACATCGCCCTACACCTGCGATAAGTGGGCAAGGGCTACCGTGTCAAGTACGGGCACGGCTAAAGACGCAAGTACTTAGACAGAAACTCCGCTTTGCAACGTGGAATATTGGCTCTCTAACCGGACGATGCAGGCAACTCGCAGATGTACTCATGAGACGTCAGGTCCAGTGTGCTTTCCTCCAGGAAACTCGCTGGAAGGGCAATAAGTCCCGTAACATCGGACAGGGTTACCAGCTTATATACACTGTGTCATCTTCGGGTAAAAACCTTGTGGCGGTAGTGCTTTCTGAAGAGATTCAGAATGGGCTCCTTGACCGTCGCTGCGACCGCTTGATGCGAGTAAGATTACTGATTGAGGGCGTTATCACAAACTTAATCAGTGCCTATGCTCCCCAGGCGGGATGTAGCGCGTCCGAAAAGGAGACATTCTGGGAGCAGTATGAAGAGGTGCTACTTACCGTCAGTACTGCTGTACCTGTAGCTGTATGAACGTGTTTGATGGGGGTTTTGGGCACGGTTTTCGCAATACAGAGGGAGAAGAAGTTAGAATATTTTCTGTGGAGACATTCTGGGAGCAGTATGAAGAGGTGCTACTTACCGTCGGTACTGCTGTACCGTCTACCGAAGTGGTCTTAGTTGGGGGGGACTTGAACGGTCACGTCGGTAAGGCTGCTGAGCTGTATGAACGTGTTTGATGGGGGTTTTGGGCACGGTCTTCGCAATACAGAGGGAGAAGAAGTTAGAATATTTTCTGAGAACCTGTATTGCGTCTGATCTGGCCGTCGTGAATACGTTCTTCTAAAAGAATCCTCAGCACCTTATCACGTATAATAGCGGGTCCCACTCAACTCAAATAGACTACTTATTGACTAGACGGTGTCATATGGGCAGGGTAACTAACTGTAAGGTCATTCCAGGCAGAAGTCTAACGGCCCAACATCGTCTTCTTGTCATGGACTTTAACGTCACTGCGAAGGAGAAAATAGCCGTGGTTGCTGAATGGACCGATACAGACCGACTTCCTGGCAGAGGTGAAAAGTCATAATCTTTCGACTAACACCGAGACTGCTCAGGATACTTGGGATCGAGCTCAGTCGGCAATCATTGCAGCGGGCCGGCGAGTTCTTGGCCTTTCTAGGGGAGGACGTGTCATCGACAGGGAGACATGGTGGTGGTGGAATGACAAGGTGCAAGAGGTGACTCGTGAAAAGAAGGATGCCTTTAAGAAGTGGCAGCAATCCAACTCTCCTGAAGACAGACTGGAGTAATAAATAATATAGTAGCTAAACGTGCCAGTAAAAGAGCTGTAGCCAGAGCCCGCAGTGAGAGTTTGACACATTGATGGAGGCATACAGGGAAAAAAGGAGAGCTCTGCATGTGGCCTTTTTAGATTCTGCTTCTATAGTTAGGACTGCTGTTGGCGACACTAAACCCTTCCAGATTACAGTAGGGGTTCACCAGGGCTCGGCTCTTAGTCCTTTCTTATTCAATGTGGTGCTCGATACTGTCTCGGCTCACATCCAAGACCAACCTCCATGGTTGATGTATGCCGATGATATAGCACTCATTGACGAGAACCGACTGATGCTGGAGCGTAAAGTGAACCTGTGGAAAGGTACGCTTGAGAACGACGGTCTTAAACTAAATATTTCGAAGACCAAGTACATGGCCTGCGGGAACCCGGACTCGAGCACTATCCTTATAGGTCCTGAACCAGCCGTTAAGTCGGAAAAGTTCAGGTACCTTGGATCCGTTATGCACGAGTCTGGAGGCATCGATCACGATGTCTATAGCCGGATAAGCGCTGCTTGGGCCAAATGGCGGGAGGTCACTGGTGTGGTCTGCGATCGCAGGATACCGCCCAAACTCAAGGGTCTGATATACAAGAGCATCATCCGACCGGTTCTTTTATACGGCAGCGAATGTTGGCCAGCACTATCTCGGCACACTCAGGAGCTTCACGTCACGGAAATGAAGATGCTGAGGTGGATGTGCGGCGTAACGCGGTCTGACCGCATACGCAACACATTCATTCGAGGTAGTCTTGGAGTCCGTGACGTAGCGGATAAGCTCCAAGAGCGTCGCCTGAGATGGTTTGGTCACGTTACGCGCCGACCTAAGAACTATGTCGGATGCAAGTGCCTTGCTATATCAGTCCCTGAAGTGAGACCTCTCGGACGCCCAAAGAAGCGCTGGTTGGATGTCGTGATGCAGGACATGAGGGCCAATGGTCTAGCCACCGAGGACGCTAAAGACCGTGCAAAGGTATAGGCCGTGCGAGTAGGTTGAGCAGGAAGGCAGACCCTGGTAAAAGTCGGGATTAATACCAGGAAGAAGGAGTAAAGTAGATATATAATTTTTTATTGCTTCAAAACTATAATAATTACTTAAATATAAGTTATAACATTAGATTTTGGTAAAAATTATTGCAAAAATTTAAAAACGGATATTACGCTTTTTTTGACTAGCAAAGTCATTAATCACATTTTCAAAATTAATAGTATCGAATAGTTCATGTTCGACTGATATGATAGCGAGATTATATTTTTCATTTTCATTCTCTCATTTTTCTTGTACATTTCTTGATTCTTGATTGAAAAAAGATTAGAAGAATTGATCGTAGACTTTGATGCCCCTTTCCTTTTGATGCCCGGTACGACTGCACCGCTCGCACCCCCCAGCTACACCACTGGGTAGTAGTGTTATATGGTGTAGACATATAAGAATAGATGGAAATTACTTACGTTTATTATAAGTGTATTATCAGAGATTAATGTTATTTTTGATCTGCTAGTCACTTGTATGATATTTATATGTTAACTGATTAATTATCTAATAGAAAAGGCATTATAAAAAAACTTTTGGAGAACGAAGTGTTTTAGTACTAGGTCCCCTCTGTCTTCAATGTTATATGCGCGAAAATACATGAAGGTGTTTTTAGAGACCTCAAAAGTTAAATAGATCTCTTATAGGATCACGTTGTTGTCCGTCTGTTAATTGTAAATTTAAATCTTAATTCTTATTACTATCGTTGTAAAAATAAAATTGAGTAATAAAATAATTTAATCAATTTAATCGTCTGATAAATAATAATTTATCAGACGATTTTTTATTTTACATTCAGAATTTTTAATAATATTCACTAAGTTTCTGAGTAAAGTTTGTGCAATGAGGCGAGTTTGATGCTGTGTAGGTACCTACACCTAGTGTGTATATTCAACTTTACTTTAGTTGAAAGTTTATGTTACAACCTAATTTTCTACGAAATCCAACTTCACTTTGAACATGACACGAAAGTTCATTCTCTAGTGGTACGAAATTAGGAAAACTTTCCCCAGAATGTATTTATTCGATTAATTAAATATAAAGAATGAATCATAGCACAGTGGGTCAGTGTCTGATTTTGAAAGCGATGATTGCTGGTTCGATCCCCAGTGGAGGTAATTAATTAATTTCATTTCCATGTAACTAACGATATTTCTAATGCGGGCGGAAAGTGAGGAAGTGAGTGTCTTGAGTTCTTGAACCCAGTTTCTAGCTATTAATTTTCTAGCTCCTTTGATGCGTGGGAAAAAACGTGAAGCTGATCCAGTATAAAGTTAATTAATTAATTTTAATTACTTATTTTGTATAATATTGTAGCGAATAATACTTAAGTAGGTGAATGTTAATACTCGTATGTATTTAAACAACATCAATTTTAACGTAGGTATAATTTTAGAGTTTATATAAATTACATGTTCGTATTCGTGTGTTCGTATACTTGTCAATACTTGACAGTACATACTTGATTCAGTTTGTCATATTATTATTTATCTACCCACTTATGTATTTCTTTAAGATTTCTTATGAAGTATTTTGCAATTTGTAAGTCAGCTTAACTTGAGACGTCGCAGTGGACTTGTACTAAATTATACTTTTATTCTGAGCCCCTTTATAATATTCATATAAAAATGTGCAGTGATCCCAAAGAACCCAAGCTACTAGAAATGGTTCCAGTTTGACTCGTTTATCGCAAATGTGCTAATTAATTTTGGAAAAAGAAAGGAACACTATAGTGTTAGCATAAGTTACTTATAATGTAGTAATAGGTGT
>JAAIXJ010000715.1:203415-218956 GCA_013403705.1 Heliconius hermathena | reverse complement strand
TGTTCTGTGGACATCTGTGGATGTCACAGTGTATTTATTCACAGTGTTGCCAATTTTTCTTCATATCTCCCGCAGGCCGCGTATAGTTAAATAGGACAGGAGAGTAAATAAAATAAAATTACCGTTCTTACAAAATTTTCTCTATTCTTTCAAATTTTCACCAACTCTTAAAATGTTGCATGTTATATGAAGTTTTACTCTTGCTGTCTAATGGCATATATATTAATTAACAAATACTTATGTATATAAATAGATTCTTAGTGGAAAGTACAAAAGTTTGTATGTTGCTAAAAAAACATTATAAGTATATATTTATTTTAAAAAAATGTTCTTTTCTTTATTAATTTTGTAGTTTTTAACTAGTTGAACTTTTGTAAAAGTGAAACAAACTGATATGGAAATGAAAGTAGGTGGTAAATCACCTCTTGTACTCATTACATCAGTAATGCATCATCAGAATGTGAGTTGCAGACATTGGTCACCACTCTGAAAGAAGGGTAAAGATCAACATCTGAGTGCAAATAACACAAAGCTTCTGGTATTTAAAAGAAATAAATAGAGGGCAGAAAATACACACACTGTAATTTGTAACTAACATCATTATTATTAAGCAGATTTTAAATTTCCAACTAATTTATAAAAAACAATGAAAGCAAATGGAAAAAAGGTCTTAAATTGAATACAATATTAAAAAAACTATAAAATTAAGTACGGTAGGTTAGGTTGGACACATTGTAAATTTAGTTGTATACGCTTGTGATTGCTCAGCAAATGCTCACAAACTCNATATAAATTGGTATATAAATATACATATATAAATTTATGGCAAACTAAATTCATAAAATATGTTATTTTAATATGCAAATTAAATTTATTTCCTATATAAATCACAGAATTATCAAAATATTACTTCTTTCATGCTTTTTTGAATTTAATATTAAACTGATGAATGATATTTGCTACCTATAGTTTTGTTTCTTTTGTTTTTTGTTATATATAAGAAGAGCTGAAATAACTTTGATATCTACTATCTTCCGTATGGTCCAGTAGCTAGGATACCTGGCTTTAACCCAGGGTTCGATTACAATATTCTTAAGTATTTTTCCCAGTCTGTTCGACGGCCACAAGCCGAATGCCGAGATTCCAGTCCCGCGGGGGACTCCTTACCGCTAACGCAACTAACCTCACAAGCAGCCACATAGTGCTTGCAATTTTTCAGTGACAGAGTGCCTCTTCTCTATCCACCCGTTGTCACTGTATCGGTGTCGAATAAAATGTATTGATACTGTACTCGTGAGTAGTATCGAAAAAAAAGTACCGTACTCAAAAAAGTATCAATAAAAAAGTATGGATACTTTAAAATATCGAGTACATTTCATAGGACCTACCTAATGCGCATACGTTAGCATATATATGTCAGACAGAAAGTAACGCCATAACATTACGTGCGTAATTTCAGTAGAAAAGATTATAACTAAATAAATAATAATTAAAAAACAAATTTTTATGAACAAATTAAATAAATTAATAAATAGTATTTTATATATGATTGCATTGTTAACGGTTTTTGATATATATAATCACGTATAAAATAAATATTTAATCTGTATCCATTTATAGATTATATGTTATCTATATTTTATGAAAACAAAAGTGCTATATACCTGTTATATTATTTAAAATGTGAGAAAACAATAATAAAATGGCATTAAAATTAGATGAACCCAATGCAAACTACAATATTGGTTTTAAAATCGAAGGTGATTTGGGCGATCTACAAGTGATCGAAGAAAGTGACAGTGAAGACGATAAATCAAGTCAAAAACAAAAAGTTTTACGGACGTTCAATAACAAACCCTGTATTCCTCCAAATTTAATTCAGAATCATGTGCCAGTTTTTGAGAAAGTTACCGTAGAGAACTCTGAGCATGTGCAATTCGGTAATAACACTTACTTTAATGGACCTGTTACTATTAAACAAGTGATACAAAACAAATCTGGTATAGATAACTCAAGTTACGTTCAAGATAAAGACGATGTTTGTGATCATCATCGACCACAAGATGAAAAAAATATCGAGAGTAAGTTACTTTTGTTTACGAAATTAATTTAAAATTGATGTTATGAATAAAATGAATAGTAGGATAAACCATTGCTTTCCAAAGATCTATATATAACATTTCTAAAATTATTAAATAAGTGGAACTTGAATAAAATTTGAATTATTTTAAAATAATTAACTAACTTCTTATTCCTATTTTGTAGTCAATTTTTTACCTAGGAGACATTTAGTCTAACACCCTCTTTATAGCATATTTTATAATACATATTATAAAAAGTTGTTAGTTGCAATTAATATAATATAATAATATTTTAGATTTTATATATAGATTTTAGAAACTTTCCAAATTCATATTTTTATGCATCAAATTCATCTTTATATTCACATTTTCATATGAAAATGAGTAAGAGTTGTGTTTGATATATGACATATTTTAAGTGTTTGAGGTCACTGTATGTAGTTATAGACTAAAATGGGTTATAACAAACTATTAATATGATGAAATAATATACCTTATAGTCTACTCTACAAATGTACTATCCAATCCCTAACTTATACGGCATTTTTAGCCAATGAAAACACCTTGTAAGGATGGTGTTTATTAGCATGGCATGGTGTATTATATATATTTTAATATTTTTCTCTTCAAACATGTACTACTTTTTGCCAGAGTGTTAGATTTTTATTATTCTTTTTCCATAGAATAGGACATCCCTGTATTAAAATTCCTGTATTATTTAAAAAAAAGTGTCAACACACAGTGCCTCCAGGATTTGGCAGAAAGTGGAGAACAGAAGTGTCTTAATGGGAATGGAGTGTCTTAACACTTGACTCATAGAGTCCCCCTGTCTAAACTGCCATGTGTGGGGGTAAAACAAAAAAAAAAAAAATTATAATAATAAAAAATCATTATGTTTGATTGTTTGTTCACTGCTTTATATATGTGACAATGCAAATTTTTTTACTAAGTTATATGATTTTGATATATATTTTTTTAAGATAGCTTATAGATACTTTCCAGATGGAAAGTGCTACACTTACAATCCAAGTAAACAATTTTTTTATTTAAATGTGAGTTGCCTTTTTACATTCTTTGTTAAGCTTAATGTTTTTTCTTCTTTGAATCAGTTTTGTACATAACATGTACATGTAAATATAATTAAGAACAACTTGTTTTTTACAGTATCATTTCTCTAAACTAAATATTACCAATTAATGCCAAATTATCCATGGTAATGGCGGTAATTAAACTTTAAAGATTAATATTTAATCAACTTCAAAAAAATGGAGATTTTGAACTTTTTGGTATATCAGTTACATGACTTTCTTAGCTCCACACTGCATCCCACACACAACAGAGTAGGCAGAGAGAAACTGGGAACCACTAGGTTTCCCGGTTCGTGTCTAGCTGGGTACTCTGATGTGTGTTAAACACTTGGTCCTTATTAAGACACTTCCATTCCTTACGTTTAGCCAAATTCTGGAGACATTGCATGCTGAGTGGCGTAATGTATGGCATAGCTAGGAAATGGAGATATCAAATATTTCATTTTCGAGTGGCACCCACAACCTGTTGCGTTCACACGTGAAAGTCGCACGACTTTTCTCCTGGCGCCAAGACTGTCTTCAACCTGGAAGCAACTGATCAATTATAAATTGTTTAATTGATTCTTGCTTTGTGGAAAATGTGCAGAGGTGGTTCTCGAGACTTCAGTACCTAATATATGTCTATACTAGTATTATAAAGCTGAAATATTGGTTTGATTGCATGTGCTAACCTCAAGAACTACTGATTTGAATTGGAAATATTTTTTTTGTTGGATAGTCCATTTATCGAGAAAGGCTGTGGATTATATCTACATCTATTTAATGTTTTTCACTTAATTTAGCTATTTCCATCTGACCATGGCAGCAAAGGTTTATAAGTAAGGATATTATTAGTATGTAAAACATTGTTAAATCTCTAGATCAATATTGTATCACATTAAAATTTTTATAAATCTTATGTTTGCAGTGTATTTCAGGTTTTTTTTAAATACATTTTGTAGTAATATATGCCTGTGTAGTTTAGTAGTGAAAATGTAATTTTGAAATGATAATTTTAATTTAGTTTCCTTGATAATATTTCTAATAGCAAGATAAAAATTATGTATATGAAACTTATAAATGATAAACTTGATGTGTTGAATAGGTTGAATTTGAAGTTTAAAAAGACAAATTTTATGTAAATGGTATTTTAAATCCTATGTACTTAGTATAAAAAGAATATATTTCTTATATATTTATTATAATTTGCCTTTGAATTAGCATTAATTTACACAAATCAATTTTCCAGCCAGAAAGAAAATACCCTTCCTATTATGGCATAAAATCACATTTTCCACAATTTGTATAGGCATAATTGGAAGTATAATTGCAATTGTACTTCTAATACCTTATAAAAGCGACCAACATGATGACTCTCAAGCAGATTTTGAGACTTTTACAAGTGGTGAGTAGTTTATTTTAAAGTTAAACAAATATTATATGAATAAATTATTATTTAAATAATAAAATAAATTAGATTATTTATATTAAAATAATTGCTTATACATATAATTTATTCATAAACATATCATTTAATAGCAACAAAAGAATGTCTCCTTTTTTTCAACTTTTTTTCAGCCTCATGTTGTATCTCTATCCCTATCCATATTGCATTTGTCATTTAAACTTAGATTTTTGTTTATCACACTTAGATTTTCACCCACTCACTGAAATTAGTTTTGTTATATATTTTTTTACTATTTGTCCAAAATAGACAAAGAAAAACATAGCTTAAGTAATTGAAAATAGTCAAATAAAAATCACCAATATATTTATATGTAATTAACAAACCTATAAATATCTTAAGTTATAGAGAAGGTATTAAGTAACAAATTTCTCCGTTCTTTGACTATCTCATATGATGAGGAGACAGGGAAAGGAAGGAAATTCAGCTTCATACTGTATCCTGCATATATATGAGAGGGTACAGGGAACCTTGTGTTAAGACATTCTGTTCTCTATCTTCCCCCCAAATTTTCGAGACATTGCGTATTTAGTGACGGTATTCAAAGCCGCGCTTTTGTCTTGTTACTCGAGCGAGAAAATGAAAATATGCACTAGTTTCCCCAAATAGGAATCGAATTCATAACCGTCATGTCATAGTTACATACTGTCACACTGCACCACGATAGCTTCTATATAACAAAAAGAAATATATTATTTATTTCAGCTAATACAACGGTGGTGGGATATTGTTTTCAACCGCTCATCATGTCAGTGATATTTTTCTTCCTAACATTGATATTATATTTCTCATTACTAACAAAAGAGAGCATTGGTAAATGTACGGTGTGTGTTAAAGGTAACAAGAAGAAAGCTTCAAATTATGATGTTTCTAAATACGCTGAAGGTATGATTTATAAATACTGTAAGGTATATATATTGTACTTGATAAGTTGTTACGGTTATTGTTACTGTCTATTTATTAGATATATAGAAAACATTCTATACATCTGATTCATTAACAACGGTCTCTTATTAAAATAAATAACGAGACATTAACAGATGTATGTTATTATTATTTTATTTTTATATAATAGTGATTAGAGTTACAATAGGATAGTTAATTTATTAAATCTTTCTTAATATTATAATGTTATAAATATGAAAATTTGTGAGGATGGATGTTCGTTCACGCAAAAAACTACGGAACTGATTTGGATGAAACTTTACGTATATATGTATAATTTATTTAAAATATTTATTGTGTTTAGCTATAACAAGTTGAAGTGGGCGACGCTGCGTTGGCGTCGGTTTTTGATTATATTTATAAATATTAAGGATAAAATTTCAGATGATCCATTATTAATATCGTCAGATAATGTGAGAGTAGTGTCCCGATCGGATTGGTTGGCTCAACCCCCAACGGGGCCTTTGACTAAACTGAAGGTACCGGCGCCATGGGTCGTTATCGCCCACACGGCAACTGAGAGCTGTTTTATACAGGTAGGTTATTATTATTTTAGAAACATATAAACATTTCAACATAGCGAGATTTGAACTCGCGCCTCTTTGAAACCGTCCAAGCGCTCAGACCACTAAGACGTACGCTCTCATACGCTATTGAGCATGTTGTTAGCATCTCTGTAGACGATTTATATACATTTTCTAAAGATAATTGCTTAGTATTATTATTTGGCGAGAAAGAATATTCTATATTTTAAAAAAGTATTTTTCTTTCCTAAGTATAACACTTTAAGGATGTTAGTAAGTTAGCTAATTGTTTTTGTCTAGCTTCGTGCTGTATGAAGTGCATAGAAGAGTAGCCAGAGATAACCGTTCCATTTGCCCCATCCGATTTTCGAGACCTTGATTGGCGGAGCTCGACGCCTCGCTTAGTCTGTTTACCAAAGGGGGGAAATGAAAATGTTTAGTTCCCTTGTGTGGGAATCGAACCCACAACCGTTTCATTTACAGATGGACGCTGTTCCGTTGTGCCATAATGTATTTTCTTTATTTTTTCTTTTCCCTTTATTTTTTTTAGTTTATTCGTAATTGGGATCGAACCTACTACCACGGTGCAAATGCATTCAGTAGCATTATAAAAACGGCCCTCATGCACTGTTAAAGCGTTACCGTTATCGTCGTCACTGGAAGCGATATTCCTTATCTATACTACTGTGAAATATTTTATAATTTGCTTAGTTACTCAATTTTATATCAATATTTTTGTATATATTTATTTTTTAATACCGATGTAACCTGAATACCAAAAAGTCCCTTAGGTCATTTCCTGTCTGATGTAATTCAATATTATATTGTGATAGGCATGTCATTGGATACTGTTTATATAATATATTGCTTAGCTTCAGACCATACTGCGACGGTTGTAGGTTCAATACCCAATCGGAGTACTGATTTATTTTTATTTATCCACCCCGACAGACGAAATGCGGTGTTCTTGCGTGCCGATCTGGTAGACAAAGTGCAGCGTTGAGTTACGCTACTAATCTTAAAATAACTCGAATTCAGGCATTGTCGAGTATTACTATTGTCACTATCCCATCCACATATAATAGGCATAAAGTGGAGAATTGTGTTTTTAACACCATGTTCTTATATTCACTTTTCACTGTGCGGGATAAAACGTGAAGGTGGAAACAAGAAAGATTCCTACAAATAAAATTCAAATATTAATAATATCTTATTGTATATTCTAATAATAAATTATTTAACTTGTTTATTATTATGTATTTCTGTCCTTATGTTTTATTATTATCTTTATCTGCTTGTACAAAGTGCGGTGTTAGTTTCCGTCATTTAGCACATACTGTCTATAAAATAATTGGATAAATAGGGTAATATATATCTTCTTTTTTTAATATAAAATTGACTGCTAATGCGACATACAGTGTATATATATACTTTAAATAAAAACAGCTTCACGCTGTATCCCACACACAGCAGGGTAGGCCGAGGAAACCTAATGTTAAGACACTCCGTTCCCCACTTTCTGCCGAATTCTGGAAGCATTGCATGGCAGAACTCAACTCTGTGCTTTGCCTCGACACCAGAGCGAAGAAATGAAAATATAAATTTGAATAAATATTTCAACTCCTCGAGTGGGGATCGAACCCACAACCAGTCGGTTTTACAGTCACACTTTGTGCCTTTGTGCTCAATACTTTAAATGTAGACTAAAAAAAAAATAACTTTCGCTATCAATTCAATGATATTTTGTTGTGCTGTTACTTTTTAAATGTATGGGATGTATGTCTCGTACATTAAGTACTATGTTTTATCGTTAATTGTTTATAAGCATTTAAGGACTGCCGGCTTACAAAGAGTTCATAGAATTACTCATCATATCTATATTATTTGCTTACTGCTGACATGTGAGCAGATATTAAAATTATTTATTTTTATTGTTCTTAGAAACATCGTGGATTTGTTAATATAGTTCAAGTATTATTATATAATAGTTAAATTATTAAATATATATTTTATTTAAGTTTCACTAAAACGTTGTACGCTGTATCCCGCACATAGCAGAGGGAATCTAGTGTTCCCCACTTTCCGCCGAATTCTGGAGGTATTGCGTGTTGAGTGACGGAGTTCAACGCCGCGCTTTGCCACGTCACCAGAGCGGGGAAATGACAATATTTAATATTTAGTTTCCTCGAATAGTAGCGCGGTTACAGTCGTACTCTTGTACCCATGTCTTGTCTCTTGTAATCTATTAAATACATGTTTAATTATAAATTAAATCGAGGTCGAGACACGGTGGGACTGTTGTGGGTTCGATTCGTATTCATGGGGGTATTGATTATTGTCATATTTCATACCCTGATAAGATAAAGCGCGGCGTTCAGTCCCGTCACTCAGCACGCAATTTTTCGAAAATGGGGAATATATAGGGAATAGGATATCTTATCACTAAGTTCCCTTTACCGCTACATATACTGATATGTAGGAATAAGCGTGAAACTGTAAATGATACTTTTTATAACTATTCTATATCTATTTTTATCTATAAATTTCACAGTACTACATTTAAACTTTTTATAACTATAAAATAAATTAAATTAAATCAGCTTCACGCTGTATCCCGCACACAGCAGGGTAGGCAGAGGGAACCTAGTGTTAAGACACTCCGTTCCCCACTTTCTGCCGAATTCTGGAGGCATTGCGTGTTGAGTGGCAGGACTCAACGCTGCCCTTAACCTCGAAACTACTCGAACTATAAAATTATGTGATATTTATATTATTTTATTCCTGTTTCAGAGTCAGTGCGTCTACCGGGTGCGTCTGATACAGATGTTTCACATAGAATCTCGAGGTTGGTTCGACATTGGTTACAATTTCTTAGTAGGCGGCGACGGCTCCGTCTACTACGGCAGGGGATGGGACTACGAGGGTGCCCATACAAAGTTCTATAACAAATACAGTATAGGGATAGCGTTCATAGGAACATTTAATACTGAAATGCCCAATGCCAAGCAAGTGGACGCCTGTAGAAAATTAATCAATCTAGGTGTTCATCTGGGGAAATTGAGTAAGGATTATAAACTGTTTGCGCACAGACAGCTAATGTCGACCCTAAGTCCTGGTGATAGAGTCTATAATATAATAAAAAAGTGGCCCCATTTTGTCCACAACGTGACCGATTTGGATGCCTTGATACATAACAGTTAGATTTAAATTGTTATCCTTTTATTATAGTTTAGGTTTTTTTTATTATTATTATTATTAATATATCGTATTATTATCTTCGTATTATTATTGTGTCGTATATAATTTAATTTGGTAAGTATACTTTACTATTATTATTGTATGTTTACAATTTTTGCTTCCTTATTATGAACGGCGTATAGATCTGTTAAATAAACATATTAAAAATATTTTATATTCTTGAGTTTCGCCATTTTTACATATTTAAATGAAACTCTGTACGCGGATTAATACGACTGTATTTAGAATTAAACATTTATGGAAATCAGACGTTTAGAAAACATTGTATAGTAGTCTTTGGTCACTGGTAGACCAGTGAGATAGAGATCTAAATATACGTGATAAATCCGTTTAAAGAGTTTAATTTAAAACCGTTAAAAAGAAGTTTCATTTATTTATTTTGTAACGGTCGACTGAGTCACCATTCCGTTTTGCACATTCCGTTTGCGTGTAAAATAAAAGTAAAATAAATATTTACTTACGTGGTTGAAATTGAACCCACAACCGAATACTAACATTCATATATTAAATAATGTTATTACTTTTGTCCTATTCAAAAGGACAAAAGTAACGTTTAGATTTTTTCTCTACAATATGTATATAATATGTATTTACATGTAAAAAGTTCCCATACCATAAGAAAACGTTTATAATAAAATAATTAATTATTAACTGTATATTTTCAGTAAATTATATATTATACATTAACATATAATTTAAAAATACATAAACAAAATAAAAATCATATTAAAATTTGACTTGAATGAATGGCTTAGAAATTATAGAGACAAATCCATTCTACTTTATTGTTTTATTGACCACATGTTTATCCTATTTAATATATATAAATGCGGAATTTTGTTACGATGGATGTTCTTTCCACTTTGTTAAAACTCCTGAACTGATTTAGATGAAACTTTAGAGTAATAAAGCTCATACCATCATAACGAATCATAAAAAATATAAATGTAATATTTTTAATATAATTTGCCTATAATATAATAATAAGTTATAGCAGGCGAAGCCGCGTTTGTTTCGCTAATTTTCTTATATATATAAAAAAAATCAATCAGCTTCACGCTGTATCCACACAGCAGGGTACGCAGAGGGAACCTAGTGTTAAGACACTCCGTTCCCCGTTCTCCGTTCTTATATATGTTTCTAAATAATATATAATTCACTTAAAATATGTAATGTATATTTTAATTGATACCTAAGTATTTGTTATTTACACAGATTTTGTACATACACATATATGTATATGTAATATAATATATTTAGTTTAATTTTTTATAGTGTAGTATTATAGATTGTAGTTAGTTAGTTAGTCAGTTAAGTGATTGATTGTATTTAAATACTAAAATTACTAACTTATATGAATAAAGGATAGATTAAGAAATGTTTTCAGATAAATTGTAATGGACATATGATTTTTAGGGTTCCACACCCAAAAGGTAAAACGGGACTCTATTCCTAAGACTCCGCGGTCTGTCTATCTGTACGTCTGTCACCAGGGTGTGTCCCATAAACCGTGATAGTTAGACAGTTGATTTTTTTATATTATCATTTATTTCTATTGCCGCTATGACAACAAATATTAGAAAAGAGAATAACATAAATATCAATGAGGAGACTCTCATTCGACAAACGTGATTCTTTTTGCCGGTTTTTATAGATAATGGCACGGAACCCTTTGTGCGAAAGCCCGACTTTTTTTTTTATTCAGAAAACACAACGTTTGCGTTAAATTAATGTACCTTAATGTGTCAAATTAATTCTTTGTCATCAACATTTTTTTATGTTCTCGAAATATAAAAATATATGTAATTTGTTTACCTTTACCGTTAACTTTATAGTGAAATGTTTCAAATTGTCATCAAGAAATTTATCAATAAAATAAATTATCAATTATTGTCCTTTCGATACAAGGGTTTATTTTTCAGTCAAATAAATCGTTTGTAGGTACTATGTATTTGAATAATATATGAGTAATGACTCTTAAGTTATTTCAGATCTATAGTTAAATTACAACATTTTTTACTATTTAATATTTTATATACAATGACTGTATCACAAATCAAAATGTCCTAATTCAAAATGGCACTCGTCCAAGTACTTTTCTTATTATATCTCTTAACGATATTATCAATACTTTGAACACTTAAAAACAAATTCCAAATATAAATCCAATAAAATACGGGTTCCAATAAAGGGCTAATACAATCGATTTGCGCATGCGTCGTATATGCATGTGTCAAATTATTAATTAAACTACCGCCAGTATAGTGCAAAGCAAAGTTTAGTAGGTCAAATCGATACAACGAAAGCCGCGTGTCGATCATAGTTCTTTAGATATAGTTTTTTGAACAACGTATAAACATTATTTGTTTTTTTCTTACAGTCGAAAATTATCGACGGAATTTTTTTTTTATTTTTGTATGAATGGGTGTGTGTGTGTGTGAAATAATAAAATGAATAAAGAATATTAAAAAAAAAGTTATTAAAAATATATTGTATAATACATGTATACGTGAATCAATCAAACAAAATCTTGTAAATATTACTAATTTAAAATATTATGTGGTCATATGTGTCAATCATATTAAAAATCATTTGTTAGAAAGAGACAAAACTTTTGTTGCGTCTTTCACAATGCTGGTGGCTGTGGTTATATAAGGATGAACAGACAGACAGACAACGAATGTGTAAACAGAATAGGTGTATCTCAGAATTATATTGTACTATTTATTAAAAACTTACAATATTAAATCCTAAAATCCTAAATAGATAACAACGCTGTAAGTCTAGGTAGAGTTAAATTTAAATAAATAACATTCGAGGTACAACGTCAAGCTAAAAAAAAGACAAAAAAATTGTAATATTAACACAAATTTATTAGTAAATGCTTAAGAGATTAAACAACTCATTAACATTCCTCTGACGCTTTATCCCGCTGATACCAAGGTAGGTAGAGATACCCTGGTGCCAAGACACTCCGTTTTCGTCAATGATTTTATAAAATATCTAAACCTATAATATAATTGTAACTGTTCACTATCTGTACATGAAAAATGCACGAGAAAATCCATTACTAGGGACAAATGTCAATGTAATACAACCAAAAACAATGATTTTCAAAAATTTTATATGTTTGTGCCTTTGTGCACGCTAATCCTAGGAACGGCTTAACTGATTTAAATGCACTACTGTGTTTTGGCAAACTTCCCTTAATTTGCAGAGAAAGAGAAAAATACAGAGCTTATGTAAATTTATAGGCTTTTCTTAGACAAAATTACTGTTTTATACAATTGGCTGGATGGCGGATCTTTACTTTCTAATATATAGATAGATCTTTAAAGTGTATAATAATAATAATATTATTAGGACATAAAAGTGATTTAGATTATTAAATAAATAATAGGGTAGTTGAAGCGGGTGAAGCCGCGAGGGGGGCGATAGGGGGTAAATAAAATTTCAATATCGATGCTCTACATTAAAAAACTTAATCATTTTATCATTTCAATGTATGTACTATATTATAGAATAATAACATAAAATGGCCATGTCCTTGATTTGATGTCCACGTGTACACGTGTATTTGAACACTTTCAGTTCAATGCAACTGTTTATAATTTTGTAATAATTTAATACTAGCGGCCCGCCCGCGGCTTTGCCCGCTTAAACTACATGATTATTGATTTAATAAGCAGAATTGATTCACAATTATAATGAGATGTAATATGATTTTTTGTTACTTTAATCTGTAATATTGTAATATGATTTTTTTACTACATTATCGTAATTTCTGTAAGAATTTTTCATTGTTTTGAAATAAAAAATACGACCAATGTTTATATTTGATATTCATAAAATATACATAAAGCTAAATATTTATTATATGTATATATTTTTGTAACATTACGTTCTTTTTACCTATGTTATATTTTTTAAAACTCTGTTAAATGTGCTGATGTCAGTAAATAATTTAATTTACTGCTTCAGAAACAGCCTTAAATGTTAAATTATTGATTTGGGTAAGGATTCATAATATTCTTTGTAAAATAACTGTAATGATTGCATATTAACTCCTGTATAGCTTTTAAATTAGTTACATGCTTATATTATTACCAAATTTTTTTATTTCAAACGAATGAACTAACGGAAGAATCTATGTATTTACTTAATATTTCTTTGAAGATCAAATTGTTCTTTATCTCTGTGTTGAATAAATGACGACTTAAACTTAACTGTTATGATTTATGAAGGTAATCTCCACTAACAATTTAATTTTGTGTACTTTATTGTATAAAATATTGTATAATAGTACTTCAAAAACATATATTTTTATCAACAGTCATATAACCAAGACGATTCGAATGTCATTTTTAGCCAAGAATCCTACCAGCGCGATTGCTATATAACATTCGCAGGCTTCTCTTGTGTCGAGGCAAAGCGCGGCGTTGAGTTCTGCCACTCAACACGCAATGCCCCCAGAATTCGGCAGAAAGTGGAGAACGGAGTGTGTTAACACTAGGTTCCCTCTGCCTACCCTGCTGTGTGCGGGATACAGCGTGAAGCTGATGAAACGAAAATTTACTTACTTCTATGTATTTTTGTTGTTTATGCAAAACTACATTGAAATTTTCTTAGTGTGATAAGATCTTTTTAGTTAGTTTTTATATGACATTATTTTTAGTGAATATTATTATAGTTATGGATAGTTAATATTGTTTTATATNATATCACTTGAGCTGTGAAAGTGTAACGGACAGACTGACACGCCAACAATTATTGTTTAATTTTTACACGTCTTGTAATCTCGCTGTAGATAAAGAAAATCTACTGCTAATCCATCCCATTCTTTACTTTCCACCCATTTTTAAGATATTCCGTAACGAAACGCCGAGTTTTGCTTAATTAGAACACGGCAAACATTTTCTATTGCCTTTTTTATATTTTCTCCTAGTTGATATCGAACCCATAACCGTGATGGTTACCTACACTTACAGTCACACACTGTCCCACTGCGCCACAATGTCTAGAAAGCCATATTAAAATACAGTATTGCATGTTCTACGAACTAGCGAACTTGTTTGAACGTATGTTCCTCAATGATTGACGATCTGTCCGTGGATTTACTTTAAATTAAGTTTTTAGTGGAATTTTGAAATTAAACGAGAAAATGATATCGTTGGAACAATTTATACTAGGTAAGCTTTACTTTTTGGTTATTATTTTAAAGATTGTTATGAAAAGATAGACTTTTTTATATTTTTTTTGTAGTGAATCTATGAACGTTAGATTACTTAATGCAAGAATATTTAGGAAGACCGATCAAAAGTAACTATCCACTGCTATATTGCTATAATATGTTCTATTTTTTATAATATTTGGTGAAAAATATAACATATTTGTTTTCATCTAATATCTTTTGCAACAAGGATTTTTTTTAGTTTTAAAGACTCCAAAATATTTTTTTTTGTACTTCTAAAGTATGATTCAGATTTATTATATCTTTCAACTTAAAACCTAATTTTCAATTAAAATAATTAATTGTTATGAAAAAAAATATTATAATGTTTTCACAACAGTTGTTGTGATTTCCACTTCTTGTATTATTTACATAGTATTATAATAATATAGTGCATTTACTTGTACAGTATGTCTCAATACTTATCATATTTTTTAAAATTTTATTTATGAACTTAGATTCAAGTAAATTTAGCCTTCTGGCTATCGAAACTCATGGTATTCGATATAAAAAAAAAATATAGTTATATAATGTATTTTATTATTAGTTGCCATTTTTAGAATATAAAATATTTAATTTAAAAAAAAAAACTTTTTTTATTGTTGTTATTGTGGTTTTGGTTATAAATAGATTTTATATAGTGGAAGTAAGTTTTGTAACTTAATGTTACCATAGTGCCTTAAATAATGTTTAGATGTCTTTGTATGGTGCTATTTTTTATTATGAATATGTAATGTTAAAATGCTCAAATGAATATTTTTCTATAATCGATTAAAACTGTATTTAAATTATAGTGAAAGAAAATTATACATATGTATTATAATTTTATATTAGTATTGAAATTATAAGTGATCCTTTTGTACAAACATTTTTAAAAACAATGTGTTCTAAATATCCAAATGAAACTTATAATATATATAAAATAAAAAAAATTTATATATATATATATATATATATATATATATATATAT
>JAAIXJ010000715.1:161168-203045 GCA_013403705.1 Heliconius hermathena | reverse complement strand
CGGGGGGTCCTCATGCTTTTTACGTGACCTTCCTCCAGTATCTTTGATACTGTGTTTTCGAAGGTCAACCGAGGTCTCCCCCTACCTCTCTTACCGCTCACTTTTCCATCATAAATCTTTTTTGCCATTCTTTCATCACTCATTCGTTCGACGTGCCCAAACCAGCTGAGCACGTTCTTCTTCATTCTCACTGTGACATCCTCGCTAGTACCTGCCATTCTGTGTACCTCTTCATTGCGGATTCGATCAGCTAAGCTGACTCCGCATATCCTACGAAGAGATCGCATCTCCACAGCATTCATCTTTCTTTCATTCTTCTTCTGTAATACCCACGTTTCGCTGCCGTATAACAGAGTCGGTACCAAAACTGCATTGTGTACGGCCAAACGCGCAACTGTGCTGACGTTTCGCCGTCTCATCAATGCAGCTAAGGCTCCGTTAACCTTGTTACCGGCAGCAATACGGCTTTCCACATCCATCTCGTATCTTCCATCTCTAAAAAACAAATACCTTCAATCTATATATCTTAGGCCATTATTCCTTGTTAACTTTACTTAAAATTATATTATATTATTAGAATTATTTAGAATTATAATGGAAATTGCAAATCATTAGTGAATTTCAAATAAATATATGGAATAAAATCAAGTTTGGAAAAAAATACTCACTATAAGTGAATATAGTTAGAGACAAAGTCATTAAAGATACATTCGTTCTTTTCTAAATAGGTCCAAAAAGAAAAAAAAATCATAATAAAAGAACTCTACATTACTGTATAATATGCTAAAAAATGACATTATGAAATCGTGAGAGGTTGTCATGGTGTAGGGACAAGTATGTGACTGTAAACATAATGGTTGTGGGTTCGATTCCCACTCGGGAAAATAAACTATTCATTATTAACATTTCCTCGCTCTGGTAACAAGGCAATGCGGCGTTGAGTTCATCCACTCAACACGCAATCCCTTGAGAATTCGGCAGTAAGTAGAAGTCAGAAGTGTCTTAATGGAAACGGAGTGTCATAACATTAGGTTCCTACAGTCCTATGTATGGGATACAACGTGAAGCTGGAATAAAATAAATAAAATTCTATATACTAATGTAGAATTCTTTTATAAATATTTTTTATGGCAGCTTTCAATTTTTATTAGTTTTATTATTATTTTTTCTTACAAAAAAATAATACAAATAACATGTAAGGCTTCAATTAAATTACATTTAATTTGACTCACTACAGTATTTAATATTCACATTATAGTAGAGTTACACTTTCAGTACATTTCAGCGTAGTTGACGATATTACCATTAGTAATCTTTGGCCTTACTGTATGGGTTCAAACCGGTTATACGGCCTTCTCTCTTTAATACCTATACTGCATATTCATAGTGAACCAGTGGCAGTTTGAAGGTACCTTTGAGTGAAGTGCTTTTTAAAAAAAACTTAGTAGAAGCTTTTATTTGTAATATGTTATTATTTTGCCTTTAAAAGAATCTAGTGGTTTGTTATTTCATTCTTCACGTGTCGCCAGTTTAAGACATTGCAGCGGAACTGAACGCCGCGTATTTTCTTACCATACTTTCATATTTTTGTAATGCATAGGTATATCGCGTATAGGCAGCGACAGGTTTTTACAAGAACAGCAGGGAAAACAAAACGTATAATAGATAGTGTTAACTCACTCCGTTCCCCACTTTTCTCTCAATCGATTTGAGACACTGCTTGATTAGTAGCAAAACTCGGTGCAATACTTAATCTATGAGAGCAGAACTTTTTTTAGTTTCACGCTGTATCCTGCATGTAGCAGGATAGGCAGAGGGAGCCTGGTGTTAAGACACTCCATTCCCCACAGTCAATGAAAAAAAAAAAATTTTTTAGAGTTCGAATCGAACCCACAACCAATTCCTTAGCTGTAAGCTTGACTTAAGACTATCCCATAAAAAACATTGCCAAACGGTCGAAATTAATCATAGTCTATTAAACATATTATTATCGACATTCACCGTGAAAGTTGAACGATTCTCGATTCTATGATATTTCATAGAATAATGTGTTTTTTATGAATTATTAATATATTCAGCTTATCGTTTTTTATTTTAATTATACTATTTCATGTATAAAATATTTATAGCAACTGTAAATATTGCTGGTGATACGGAATTAAATGAGTTTCGTGGTGTTGTTTAGTTCTTGAGGCAAGTATATTTTTGACTATGGCTTCGTCTGGTATTTAAAATTTTCATATAGGGACAAGATTTTCTTTTTTAAATTATTATGGTTCTGTTCCAAAGACTATTTATTAATGGAATCAAAATCATTTGAATTATTTTATTTTGTAAAGCATTAATAAAATATTTAAGATAATAATAATGATCATATTCTATATATAATTTATTAATAATAGTCATATTTCAGGACATTATCGATAGAAATATAGTAAAATATATTTTTTTACTTAATTCTTACGACTATGGTATTGTGCTTCGTCGGAGTTCAGCTTAGATACAAATATTCCCCGAATGGGATTTGAACCCACACAATCGCTACGCGTAAACTCAAACATAATATAACAAAACAGACACACCTAAAATATGTTTTTACATAAATCTGTTTCAATAATTCAGCTAAAGTAGTCATGACTCCCATTCCACACTGGACTCCTTATCTATTCGATCAAAGCAATATAATTACCGACATATGTCCGTATGACATATTATACCTATTTATCATTCTGAGTAGACGTTCATAATTTTTCATTTTGAACAGAATTCACATTGGTCAAGTTAAGGTTACGCTTTATAATTCTGAAAACCACAATGGTTCATTACAGACAGCCCAAGATGACGAAAATGAAGAATAATAAGAATATATTAGAGAGACCAGCCAGATTGTCCCGTTGGAAATATTGTACGACGAAGTTCTTTCAGTTCTGTAAAAGAACTGATTTACACGGTTTTAAGTATATTGCTATGGAGAACCTTAGCGTGACTGAAAGGTTTGTGTTTATTATAAAATGTAAAATCCTCTTTTTCCCATTTTAATAAGAGTTTCTGAAAATCGCAGAAGGAGTAGGAGCAGGAAGCTAAAAGCCCAAAGGCACGGTGCGTTTGTAAACGCGACTTGTTGCGGCTTCGATTCCTACTCGGAGTAGTCAAAGATTTAACATTTTTATTTCTGTGCACTAGTAATGACGTAAAGCGCGGCGTTAAGTTCCTACGCTTAACACGCAATGCGTCCAGAATTCGGCGGAAAAAGATGAATGGAAAAGTCTTAATAGGAACAGAGTTGGTTAATACTAACTTCCCTGTGCTTGCTCTGCTATGTGGTCATAGTATTCCCCTACAGAACCCAAGGGCCCCAAGGTAGTTTCGGTTGGTAACGGAAGAATTTTGTATAAGTAGATATTAAATAATTAATCAGCTTCACGTTGTATCCCGCACACAGTAGAGTAGACAGAGGGAAACTAGTGTTAAGGCACTCTGTTCCCCACTTTCTGCCGAATTCTGGAGGCATTGCCTGTTGAGTGGCAGAACTCAACGCCGCGCTTAACCTCGACACCAGAGCGAAAAAATGGAAATATAAATTTAAGTAAATATTTCATCTCCTCGAGTGGGGATCGAACTCACAAACAGTCGATTTTACAGTCACACTTTGTGCCCCTGCGCCACGACTGGCTTCTATTTTTAAANTTTATTAATGGATATTTAAATAAAACCATTGATGATTGAGTTTTTTAACTATGCAATTTTTAATTAATGTGCTGTGTAGCGAGCGTTGTAAAAGATCTTAAGTCCTAACAATGTTAAATAAATCAAATCAGCTTCACACTGTACCTCATACACAGCGGGGTAGCCTGGAACCTGTGAACTTATACATAAGCGATAAACTCTTAATGAGAACGGAATATCTTAATTCCGTTCTCATTAAGACATTTCCGTTCCTTACTTTCAGCCGAATTTCATGCTTTACGATGTTACCAGACCCAGGAAGTGAAAATATTAGATATTTCATTTCCCCGAGTGAGAATCGAACCCACAACCGCCGCGTTTACAGTCGCAGGCCAGTGCCCCCGCTCCACAACATATTTTTTTGTATATAAATTGTACTATTTAAGAAAATAATAGATATTATCTTTATTAGAAGCGTGTGGGGTGTAGCGGTAATAGTCAGTGTGATCTGTGCCACTTTTTTCGTTATCACAGCGTACAAATGGTACGCCAGAAATCCTATAGTTACGGTAAGTATTTTTTTTTCAGACAATTTCCACATTGTTTAAGGATATATAGATAAAATTTTGTGAGAACGGAGTTAAAGAAAATGAATTTTAAATACGCGACATACATTTCACTGAGTGTATATTAATCCTAGGAACGTACCGTGTAAAGCTCTCACAAATCTGCCACAGTAATGGCTGTTTATATTTTGCTACTTAAAAAAAAGAAGATTTTAATAGATTTTGAAATAATTATTAACAATGAAGAAGACGTCGTAACTTTTATTCTATTTGCGAACGCTCGTGTCTTTTGATTAAGTCGACTTAGAAGCTTCATTTTTTGAGTGTTCCAAGAGTCCCAGATTTGATTATTTAATGTTAAGTTGACCGTAATATCTTCACGTGATCTCGAGATTAATATTCTTGACAGACTGACAGACGGTTGACGACCTAAGGTTGCCTTTCGAGGTGCGAACCCCTAAAATAATATTTAAATTTAAGTAGAGCTTTTAAGAATTGTTGTTGTATCACCATCTAGTTATGATTCGTCGAATTGCATAGTGTTCAAAGTTTTATGACTAAAGAAGAAATAAGTGTGAAATATTTTAAATTAAGATTATATACAACTAGATGTCGCTGTTTTATATAATTTTGTAGGTTTTGTACTTTATTTTTTTACTTATGAACAAACACCATAATGTTTTTCAATAATTTTAATTGTAAAAATATGAAATGAACAATTAAACAGTTAAAGGCTATTGTGGCAATATATAAACTGCAGCGTTTATTAAGTACACCGTTTCAGAAATGCACTAATTTCTGAAACGGTTTAATTGATTTAAATGCAGTTTTCACTTTTAGTGGTTGTTTTATTTAAATGAGTTCACAAGTAAGCCTTTTTTTTCCAAGACACTGAGTTCTCCATTAAGACACTTTCGTTCCTCAGTTTCCGCCGAAACATTGAGTCATTGCGTGTTGAGTGGTGGTACAAACGCATAAACAAATAAAAATATAATTATTTTGAGTGTATTAATACATAACATTAATTAATATATGCCCTCAACAATAGTCCTTATATGTACAGATATTGATAAAATTTACATTTGTTATTAAAATATGTATAGATAGTAATTAATTATAGTCTATGGTTTTGTATTTCTATATAAAATCAAATCCCAAATCTATTCGCTACTAGATGGCGCTAGTTTATAAATCAAATCAATTAGCTTCACGCTGTATTCCGCACACAGCGGGTTAGACAGAGGGAACTTCGTGTTAAGACACTCCGTTCCCCACTTTTTGCCGAATTTTATCCACATAGATTGTTATTTAGTTTTTTATCATTTCATCAATCATCATCGTATCGCCATCATCTCAAAACGTTATTATTGAATTATTAACACATTTTTTTTCAAATCCAGTGTAAGTATCTAATTTGATACTAATTAAATTTAAGTTAAAGTTAATTATTGTTTCTGAGAAGGACTGTTGCTATCAAGCGTAAAATATTGGGATAATTAGGGATTGAGATAGGGATGATATTTATAATAATCAATTTCATAAACATAATTAAAATAAACACACGACGTGTCATTTATCATAATCGATTCATCGGTTTAACATTTACTAGGAAACAAAAGAACGGACCTACATACATGTGCGCTAAGAACATAATCCTCCTTTTGGGCTTCACCGCAGTCGGGTATAAAACTTATCAATGTGTATGATATAAGATAACCTCAAGGGCATGCCACGGGAGCCACCGAAATAAGCTTAATCCTTCAAAAAAGTTAATCGATATATTTTAATATTTAATGCATCTTATGCGTGTTTATCCTAACGTTTTTATTTTCTTTCAAGAGCTCCAAAGACATTTTGAGTGTATAAAAAAGTGGTAATGGAGAGTAGTAAGGATTTTCACAAAGTAGTTTTTTAGTGAGGCCGTTGTTGCTCAGTGGCGCTAGCGTTCTATCCTGCTACATACGGGAATAACGTGAAGTTAAAAAAAGAAAAAAAAAAGAAACTGCGTACTGAATGTAAAAGCGATGATCATGGATTCGATCCTAATTCTGAATTATTATATTCCTCTAAATGTGGATCGAACACAACCAAAGCGTGGCGTTGAGGTCAGCGAATTCGCATTCGAATCGCATCAAACACGCTATTAATATATAATTTCTCTGCGAATTTGAAAAATATAGCGTGTTTGATGGCACAATCCAATGCATTTTTTTCTTTTAGTCTCACGCTATACACTGCGTGTTGATTTTTACTTTAATACTTAATTAAAAAATACTCAAAATTCTTTGTCGGAATTAATATAGCCACTAATTAAAAATAAACTCAACACTAGATGGCGTTGCTTGATATATACATTCATATTTCATTATTTTACACAATTGTAATAAACTCAACACTAGATGGCGTTGCTTGATATATACATTCATATTTCATTATTTTACACAATTGTAATAACTTCTAATATTTAAAATAATTTATCTTATTTTAAGTATTGAAAAAATGAGGATATATATGTTATAATATGAAATGTTAAACAACGAATACAACCAACCATCCGCTGTCTTGCAACTCTAAAAATCGTGGGTATTTCGAAAAATTCAGCGTTGAAACCTTCGACTCTTAACCCACAATGATTCAAGTTCGGACGGAACATAGAGAACGGAGTGTCTGCTAAGGTTCCCAGGCTCCCTCAGCCTGCTATGTGCGTGATTATTCATGAATCTATAAAAATGCATAGATATAAAGTAAAAAAAAAAATTCTGCGCTTACCACTTGCATTCAAATAATAGAACTTAATACGCGCAATCTAATCGAAATTATTTAATCACGATACTTAATAATTCGGAATGCTCCTCACGTGTTTTTCTTATCTTTCTTTGATACTGTGACCTTTGAAATAGCATTATAATTAGGGTTTTAAATAAAAAAAACATGTTTATTGGAACCCGCACATTTTGGAAGCCTCCCTTGATATTTAAAAAAAAATTCTCAAAAATTAAAAAAAAAAAATAATCATATTACAAACAAATTAAAAAATATGAAAGTAAATTAGTAGTTTATTTATTTATGACAATTTTTACGTATGCGAACTGTTACTGTATAATAATATTCAGAGAGTGCCCAGGGTTATAACACTTTGTTATCCATTTACCATTCGCTTAAGAATAAAAGTGGCGGAACCTAACGCGGTGCTTACTTAGATTGTACATTTCATACAGTATTTTTCGTATTTTTATCCATAGTTACATATTAATATTTATATATTATATTAATATTTTAATTTCCTCGCACAAAGCAAGGCGTTGAATTCCGCCGCCCAAAACGCAATCCCTTCAGAACTTGGCTGAAAGTGGGGATTGTAAGTGTCTTAATAGGAACGGAGTGTATTAACATTAGGTGCCCAGTTTTCCCCTGGCTACTCTGCTCTGTGCGGGATACAGGTGAAGCTTAAAAAAGAACATCACAAAGCACGACACACACGACGTTCGCTCAACATAATACCTCAAAAATTGGGCGGTGCGTCGGGAACGGAGTATTCTAACACAATTCCCTTAGGTTAAATAACCTGTTTCTTGTGTATTTATGTTATATCGCTCATTTGCCGCAATAATGACTTAAATACATTTAAAAAAAAATCAAATATGTCCATGAATAAAAAAAATATTTACAGAATTTGATTGCGTCGTCCAATATACTAAAGAGCGCAATTAAAAATTATTGTTGCAACAAATGATATAAAATACATAGTACATTATATTATCTAAAGGAAAATTATCTAACATCAACGATATCATATCTATATATTTTAAATTAACGTACTTATTTATTTGATTTTTTCAAGGCAGGCAGAGAGAACCTGGCAAACTAAGTTGAGTGGCGGAACTCAACGCCGCGCCTCGTTATCGGAGCGAGGAAATGAAAATATTGAATATTTCATTTTCTTAGAGTGGGAATCGAATCCACAACCGAGCGCGTTTGTGCCCCTGCGCCACGAATAGCCTTATACCTATATGTTTATCTGACAATGATCTAAACTGTCACCTAATTACGACACCCAAAGGATATAACATTTCACTTCACTATCAAAACAGTCAAATAGATGATTTCTTTGGAAAATTAATTATAACCTCAATAATGTACATTTAAAACGTCATATGAAGTTTACGCGTGGGCGTGATGTGGAGCGGGGGCGTCCCGTCTATAAACACCTGGTTATTTTGATGTTTCATTGAGATTTACATTGTTTGTTATTTTTTTTTAATTAATCTTCAGTTTCACGCTATATCCCGCATATAGTAGAAGGAGTAGAGGGAATTTAGTGTTAAGGCATTCCGTTGCCTACTTTCCGCCCAATTTTTCGAGTTATTGCGTGTTGAGTGGCGGAACTAAGTGCCGGGCTTTCGCTTTGGTGATAAATAATAATTCATTCCCTCGAGTGGGGATCAAACTCACAAACGTCGCGTTACAGTCACACTTTTGTGTCCTTGCGCCACGACGCGACGGCCTCAAAATTCTTTCTTAGCTATATACATATCTATGTAATATTTTAGCGTCATATTGTATCCCCCTTATAGCAGAGTAGACAGAGAGAGGGAACCTAATGTTAAGAAACCTTCGTTATTCATTTTCATCCAATTTTCGATATCGATTAAGTGGTGGAACTTATCGCCGCGCTTTGTCTTGTTAGGTGTTATATGAAAATCTTTCATTACCACGAGTAAGAATCAAAACCATAGCCGTTGTGTATATAGTCAAACTCTGTGCCGCTGTGCCATGACGGCCTCAAAAATATATAGATATTATGTATTTTTTTATTTTACTTTTCAGATTTATTTATTAACTAAACACAAAACTAATATAAATAACATTGCGCCAAAACGACTGTAAGGATTATAATTTTATCTAAGTTTCACGCCGATCTGCCCGATTGCCTAATGTTCTTTACTTTACTTCGTTCTCCACTTTCCGCCAGATATCAAGACTTCGCGTGTCGAGTGACGTAACTCAACACCACTCTTGGTATTACAAGAGCGACCAAAAAAACATTCCCCGAGCAAGAATCGAACCCACAACCCTTGCGTCTCCAGTACAGATAGTTTTTTTGTTTTTAAGTTAGTTACAAATATGAGTAACCGCAATCTTTACCTAATACTATATTTATTCCAGGTGGTGGAAAGCACTCAAGGAGCTATCTGGGATATTCCATTTCCGGCCGTGACAGTGTGCGATTTAAATGTCATATCTAAAAGTGCGGCAAAAGCTTTCTCTACTAACCTGTTAGTATTAAAATATATCTAAATATGCACTGTGAATTTAAATTACTTTTTATTTTTTTTTATTTTTGGACATTTATTTTTAATTCTTCGTTCTCTGGTGGACGGAGCGCGGCGTTGTGTACCGCCATTCAACATGATCCAAAATTTGGACGGAACGGGGATAGTGTCTAATATTATATTTTAGATTTCCTCTGGATATCTTAAAAAACTCGGCGAGAATTTAAAAGGAATCATTTGTATAGGTGTCGATTGTTGAAGTTTCAAATACAAATTCTACATATAGTATATTTTTCAAGCTTGATGTAATATCGGTTGTATTTGAAACGGTGTATTTTGGCCGAGCACAACGCAGAATTACAGGCCATCGTAGCACTGTAGAATGTCTGACTATGAACGTGGTTGCAGATTCGTTACATGCCGGGGGAGTGATTTATTTTCATTTCTCCGCTCTCTTAACAGAAAGAGCGGTTCTCAAGTCCACCACTTAACATTCAGTATCTTGAAAATTGATCAGAAAGTGGTAAACGATCTTATTTAACACTAGGTTTTTAGCTTCATTCTGTATTCTGCTCATTGCAGGCTAAACGGAGGGAATTTGGGAACCTAGAGTAAGTTACTCCGTTCCCCACTTTCCACCGAATTATTAAGGTATTGCGTGTTGAGTGGCGAAACTCCACTCCGCTGTTTCCCTCGTTACCAGAGCGACGTCACAAATCTAAAAAAGTTTCAATTTTTCATTCAAGCCTAATAATAAATTCAAAGTCGGTCCAGGGCTCTTAATTATTAATAATGTTTCGTGAATACAGCGCAATGAGTGCTCGCCATACATTTACAAATACGTACGTGTGAATACTGCCGATGTGATAACAATGAAGGTGGTGGTCATAAATATGAATATATATGATTGTATTTATAGACTAATTTAAACAAGTAAATAAATAAGGCCAGTCGTGGCGCAGGGGCACAAAGTGTGACTGTAGGCGCTACTGGTTGTGGGTTCGATCCACACTCGAGAAATTTAAATATTTATTTAAATTTATATTTACATTTCTTCGCTCTGATGTCGAGGCAAAGCGCGGAGTTGAATACTGCCACTCAGCACGCAATGCCTTTAAAATGCAAAACCAGAACTCGAAAAGTGCGTAACGGAGTGTCTTAACACTAGGTTCCCTCTGCCTACCCCGCTGTGTGAGGGATACAGCGTGAAGATGATTTGTTTACCATCGGAATGAATTATTTTTATTTCCTCGCAACAAGCGATGTTTGGAAAATTACGCCAAATCAAGTTGGGAACAGAGTGTGCTAACACTCTCTTCTTTCTATATACTGTGTGATGTTAAAAAATAATGAATGTAAAAAACAACATCAGAAAAAATGTTTTCTTTTCTTTGGTCTATTTAAGCAAAGTTCGTAAAGTAACGCTACTAAAACTAAAACGCTACTTTAACCCTGCGTATCTCACGATATGTGAGCTTTATAATAATTAAAAGTAAAAAAAACCAAACTATCACACGTAAAAACTTTGAATTTTTTTATATTAACAAAATAACAGTTAAATCGACATTTATTTGTCCTATGTCCTCAATTCTCAGAATTTCCTTCTACCGTTTGTTGCAATAACACAATTGGTTTATTTTTTCTCTTTGAATGGATACTAGGTAGTGAACGCTATTTAAAAGTAAAATAATTTCTGATTTTTCTTTGAGTGTTTTTAATTAATGTACAATTTTCAATTTTCATCGATTTATTGACTTCAATTGTGAGAATTCGATATCCAATATAGACTGGATCTCAGGGCTCACAGACCTACGTTATTTTATCAAAGCATGCATGTATGAAAGCATACTGCCTTAACTACATATTAGACTCTAACTACACTTAGTCCACAAAATTTTGAGGAGGGCCTTGACATCTTGGGCTAATAAATTTAACGATGCAATAATTAATGTAATGACAATATTTTTTTATAATATTTATGACAATTCTGTAGGAATATTTAAATATATTAATATACTAATTATATATTTTCGCTGAGTTTATGGGGCGTTGAATGGGGAACGAAATATCTTTACACCAGGTCCCCAGGTTCCCTCGGCCTATCCTGCTATATGCGAAATACAGCGTGAAACAAAAAAAAACATATTTAAGATCTCTTTATTTTGAATTTCTTTACACATCTATACTAATATTAGAAAGCTAGAGTTTGTTTGGTTGAACTCGCTAATCGCAACGATTACTGGTTCTAATCGAAAATTCTTTTTGTGTTGAATAGTCCATTTATCGAGGAAGGCTATAGGTTATAATCAGCTTTGCCCCGACACCAGAGCGAAGAAATGGAAATATAAATTTAAGTAAATATTTCATCTCCTCGAGTGGGGATCGAACCCACAACCAGTCGGTTTTACAATCACACTGCCCCTGCGCCACGATTGGCCTCTATTTTTTTTAAATAGTACAAAAAACGTATAAAAACGCTTATCTCAAGAACCTTAAGTATCTAAATAAAATTACATTACAATAGGTTCAGCGAATTGGGCGTAATGCGTCACAGACATACAGAGTTATTTTCGCATTTATTATATTATATTAGTAAGGATACTTCTGGTTATTACTTTTTTGTTTTCCAAATTTATCTAAGTTTCACTGTACACTACGTTAACAGTGGTATTTTTTAGGTGACTACACTTGTGACTCTGGAGATCGAAATCGAGAAAGATATTTGATATTTTTTCAGATTGGAATTTTTAAATTCCTAAAATCTTTTGAATGTAATGTCTGATTTAAATAATTTAGGAGTAATGTGGATTAGCGTCAAGAAATGCACAGACAAACAGACAAAAAAAAATCAAAATCATTGTTTTTTATATCTATTACATTAATAAAGGCCCCCGATAGGATTTTTTCTAATATATTTTCTCTCATATATTTATTTTAATCAATAATATTTTATTTATTGGCAGAACACTACCAGATAATATAACTTCAGATTTTATATTCGAAACGTTAAAAATTACACCCCTGCTACATTCTATGACTGTCGCGGATCCAGATGAGAAGAGAGGACTGCATAAGCTGCAAGATATATTGGACCTTAATAATATACCAATAGAGTCTCTATTTAGACAGGTAAGTTTTTTAGTTATACAGGGTACCTCGCTCTGGTAACGAGGCAAAGCGCGGCGTTGGGTTCCGCCACTCAACGATTCCAGAATTTCGTGAAAAGTGGGAAATGGAAGTGTCTTAACTGGAATGGATTGTGTTAATACTTGTTTCTCATGTCCCTCTCTCTGCCTACCTTGCTATGAGCGGGATAGAGCATGAAGCGACATTAAGTGGTATTTTTTGGCGTAGGATTGCGCCATATGTCATCTTAGATCATTTTACGTTTTCTCTGTACTGGTAAAACAATGTGTGGCGTAGAGGTCAATCATTCAACTGGCATTGTCTTGAAATCGAACGGTGCGTGAAGAACGGAGTGTCTTGACACTAGGTCTCTATCCTACCCTGCTATATGTGGGATTAAGCGTGAAGCTGCTTATTATACTAAATTGAATGTATTTACTAAAATAGATTTAACTAGAATAAACTTTTGTAATGGCAGTTTAGTAGTATTATGTTTAAGTTTAAATGTTTGTTATTGCATTGTGTTAAATTTGTTTTTCGAAACATTTTGATTTAAATCAAATTTAAACCAAGTTTATAATTAAAGTAGGTATTAACATATTAGCTTAACTAATTGCGGCATTGATTTCCACCTACTATCTTCTAATGTATCTAAGCGTAAATTGCTTGAAATTTCTGCTTACTTTACTGACTATACACGCAATTGTTACGGGCTCTATGGTAATGGTACGATAAAGTGCGGTGTTGAGTTCCGCGACTCAACACGCATCGTCTCAAATTCGGAAGAGTGGAGGAATGGGGTGTCTTTACACTAGATCTCCACCCCCTCCTGCTATATGCGGAATAAAGTGTGAAGTTATTTATTATACTAAATTGCATGTGTTCACTTAAATAGATTCAACTAAAATAAACTTTTATCAGTGCAGTTTAAGTAACGGTATGATGTTTACCTCTAAATATTTGTTCTAACATAGTGTCGAATTTCTAGTTCTATTTGCATCGTTGTATATTCTAATTGAAGGAAAGTTTATATTGAATTAAAATAGAATATTTAAAATATGGCGTTAAATTACGCTGTGTGTTCTCTGGTCACACTTAATGAACGGAAAGCGGTGATTGTAAACGTATATAATAGCTATCAGGTTATAGGTTTTATGATGGAAAAGTGGGTGGTAACAGAGGTAGGGGAGACCTCGGTTGACCTTCGAAAACACAGTATCAAAGATACTGGAGGAAGTTCACGGAAAAAGCATGAGGACCCCCCGGAGGGCATGTATGAAGAGGTTGATGACAGTGGACGAGGCGAAAGAGGTATGTAGAGACCGTAGCGTTTGTCGCTCTGTTCTCTCTGACTACCCCGCTAGGGACAAAGAGTAGTAGTAGTAGTAGGTTATAAGTTCAAAGTTGAAACGAATGAATTTTTTATCTGCCCGTTGTATCCCGCACATAGAAATGTAGGCAGAGGCAACTTAAGGACTTGAGTGTTCAGACACTCCGTTCACATTAAGATACTTCACTTTCCGCCGAATTCTTCCATTATAATGCATTTGCTTAATTATGCATTGCGTGTTGAGTTACAAAAATTCGTGCAGAGTCACCAACGTCTTCTAATAATTTCTCCTTGGAGAACATGGATCTCAAAATATTTAAATTCCTGTTTTTCATAATAATTGACTATTTCAGCTTTCACCGGCGTTAAGTTGCGCAAAATTGGTAGAGCGATGTATGTGGAAGAACACATTGTATAGATGTGAACAATTGTTTCAACATATTTTCACTGGAATCAATTTGTGTTGCACTTTCAATTATTACGCTGTCGATGATAATACGGATGAGTAAGTTCTTATTTTATGTTGTAGTTTTTAAGTGTAAGCAATGGTCGTGGGTTCGATTCTTTCTTAGAGTAATGTATTTGTTTAAATAATATTTTTTTTATTAATAATGCATAACTGCATTGCTTACAATTCTCATTTTTATCTTATTATAAACAAATAAAAAAATATATTAAAACAAAAATATGTATTTATTTATAAAAATTATATAGGTAGTCGGTGTATCCTAAGCTAAAAAACTGCGTTTTCCACATTCTATTCTATTTCAAAATATTGTGTGTTCATAGGCGGAGGGCTACAAATGAAATGAAAATATTGTCCCCGAACGGTCGAATCCACATCTAGTACTATAATATGAAAATATAGAAATGTACATAAAGAAAACTCAAAACAATACAGCTGTCTGTTAGCTGATGAAATTTGGTATACTTTCTGAAAATTAGAAGAAAAAAATCTACGCGAGGAAATGGAATATTTAATATTTTCATATCTTCGTTCAGGTAACGAGACCAAGCGTCGCGTTGAGTTCCACCGCTAAATCCGCAATGTGTTCAGAATTCGACGGAAAGAGGGCAGCGGAGTGTCTTAGCACTATGCTCCCTCTACCTACCCTGCTACATGCGGAATACAGCGTGAAGCTGAGAACAAAAAGGAATACTTTCTTTAGGGCAGCGCCCGCTATTATCTTCTATCTTCCTTACATTATTATTATTTTAGCTCAATAAGTTCACTACAGGTATGTGAATGTAAATTCGTAATTTTTACCCCATTTTCCTTTCAGAATGCGTTTGTTTCGTTTCCCAACGCCGCGTCGTGTCGCGTCCTGTGGCTATCAGACGGCTCTGACTGTCATTGTGAGGACTGATCCAGATGATTATTATAGTACTAGTTTTGCATCTCGGGGTTCTTTGGTATGTATCATTTTTTTAGCTTCACGCTGTATCCAGAACACAGCAAGATAGGTAGAGGGAACCTAGTGTTAAGACACTCCGTTCCACATTTTCCCCCGAATTCTGCAGGCATTGTGTGGCGGAACTCAACGCTGCGCTTTGCTTTGACACCAGAGCGAAGAAAATGAAAATATTGAATATTTCATTTCCTCGAGTGGTAATCGAATCTACAACCAGGCTTTTAGTTTACCACTGCACGACGACTTGCCGCATAATATTTACATTCATATTAACTAATGATTATGTCTAATTTTGATAATTAATAGAGTGACATTTAACTTTTTGATTCTCCCCGTGTGGGAGTGGAGATTGTAGCATCTTTAGTTTTTGGACTCGTAGAATCATTGAAGAAAAGCTTTTAACTCTTCTGCAAACACAAATGTCAATTGTATGGAATCAGAACGTGATAGTCGTGGCTTTGATTCCCGTTCGGGGATTGCATTATTAATTTGACCGGAGAGTGAGGAACGGAGTGTCTTTACACTGCGTTTCCTATGCACAGCCTGCTTTCTGCGAGATACAGCGAGAAGCTAAAAAAATAATGTTAGAATTAAGAAACTACAATTAAGAAAAAAAATTGTATTTGTTTAATATTGATTAGTAATAAGATCGTTCTTGTGGAAATATGTTTCTTAATATATATTTTTATAATGTTTTCAATAGTCTATTATACATAGAAGTAGTAGTTAATAAATATAACGAGTTAGCCTAGCCTTCTTGGTTTTCAATACCTGAATATCTTATGAATTTGAAAAACAAAATAAAAGTTTTTATATTTTGAATTCAATATAATAATACATCTTTATATATATTTATATTTTAAACCAAGCCTAATTACAATAGGGTTAATATATAATAATAACATTTAAAATTTTCTTTCGTCCCGTTCGTCTGTCACGTGCAGAAACAGGTTTCCGCGAAAAATATATATGCATAATATATTCATGAAAGTTGCACTCGCAGTCAAAAGCTCACACCGAGGGGTCGTGGGAGGAACCTAAAAACGGCACTTTGTATGGTTCTTGTTTATTTTTGTAAAAACTTCCGATTGACATATCATTGTGTTGGCAATTTATAGTGGGACAGAGCTGACAATGTATGTACGAGTATATGCTGTGGTTCTAGGTTCGATCTTGATTCAGAGATGTTATGTATTTGAAAATATTTTCGTTTTCCTAGTCAATTTAGGTACAACTTACTGATTTTTTTTTTATTTATAATAACTGCATATGAGATAAAACTGTAAAAAACACAATAATAACTTTATACGAAATAACACTGTCGGGATTATTAACACTAACTATACACACGTCACTATGCAATAGACTACGATATAATTATTTGTCAGCTTACAGAACCTAGTGTCTACACAGTCCATTCGTAACTTTCCGCCTGTTTTTAAAACATTGCTCTCTAAGTAACGTAACTAAGCACTTAACCTCGACACCAGAGCGAAGAAATGGAAATATAAATTTAAGTAAATATTTCATCTCCTCGAGTGGGGATCGAACCCACAACCAGTCGANCGCTCTGGTGTCGAGGTTAAGCGCGGCGTTGAGTTCTGCCACTCAACACGCAATGCCTCCAGAATTCGGCAGAAAGTGGGGAACGGAGTGTCTTAACACTAGGTTCCCTCTGCCTACCCTGCTGTGTGCGGGATACAATGCGATGCTGATTTTTTTAATAATAATTATAAAAAAAAAACATTTAAATAAAGGTTTACGCTTGACCACTAGATACCCGACGAGTTTTAATTATAGTGTACATCACATGAACGCGTGGATAAATCAAATATCACTAGCCCTCTGACGGCCTCCATATTTAGCTGCGCTGTTTAAACTGAGCTGACATCGTGTCAGGGCAAAATATTGGGAGACTATTATTTCTTTACCTTTTTAACTTCACGCTCTATCCCGCATAGCAGGGTAGACAGAGGGAGCTTGTTGCACAATATGTCATGTCATTGCCATGTCTTGACATGTCACGGTAGTCAAAATACGGCGTTATATTCCGCATCCCGGTAGACAAAAAAAGAGAAAAAGAAACAGTGACGTATCTGTCTATATCATATCATGCTATAAATGCTTTACGCTTCTTCCCACATAACAAGCAAAAGGAACTTAGTGTTAATACACTCCGTTTTCAACTTTCCTCCCTATTTTCGAGACATTGCGTTTTGAGTGGCGGAATTCAACGCAGCGTTAAGTATAATAATAATAATTGCTATTCGTTGATATAAATATCATAGCAGGAGTTAAAGCTGCGTTGACACACATTTTTTACTAATTTTATCATTTTTAACAGGTATTCATAGAGAATGCTTACAACGTGCCCGATTTAGATTCACCGGTGCGTTTGATCAACCCGGGATCCGAAGTCCTTATCGCCGTCTCACCGGAGAGGACCTACGCCACGCCGGGCATTAAAAGTTTTCCACCTGACGAAAGACAATGCTATTATAGCGATGAGGTAAGTCTTACGTGTAGATATGTAGATTATCGAAATGTTTGGATTTCTTTATAAAAAACAAACTTTTTATTAATAGTTTACAGGTTTTTGTTATGTTTTTGGTATAAAAAAAATAAGTTTTAAAAAATAAAAAAAGGGTTTTTATAACGGTAATATATCTTACTATTATTATTAATAACGTAGTTTAAAAATAAATTTTTAATTGAGGAATGTTGTTGGTCAAATTGTTAGTCTTTTCTTCAAGCCTTGCTTCCAAGTATTACCAGCTGTACGCTGTATTCCGCACACAGCTGGAGAGCGTATTATATTTGGAGAGTATCGGACTTTTGGACGTTTTAATCCATCGAAGAGCACGATTCTTGAAATTGCACTTGTATTTGCAGAGGCGTACTATGAATGACGGGGGCCCTAACTTCGGGGGCCTGTTAATTATTAAAATATTTGACATTTAAGTTTTTGCTTATATAACTATATAAAAAAAATATAGATATATAACGACCGAATTGATAACCTTCTCCCTTTTGAAGTCGGTTAAAAAGAAATCAAAAGCTTAGGTTGTATGTTAACTATTTATAGTATATATGTATGTATGTATGTATGTATATATTATAAAGATTTTTTTTTGTTGCAATTTTTTATCTACTTTATGGTATTTTATAAAATTAGTTTATGAAAAAGTAATATTTTTTTTACGACATTCTGGAAAAAGATCACATGTGTGGACGTGAAAATATATGATCACATGTGTGGCCTACACTTACTATTCAAAAATTAAACGTTTTAATAACTTTCTTAAGATATTGTTATCTTAAGACAAACTACGATTACGAATTGGTAGCTTGTGTATCAAAATTTTGTAAGTTGACTGGCGGAACACAGCGCCGCGCCTTGTTCCGCTATAAGAGCGAGAAAATGAAAATATTAAATATTTCATTGCGTTGAGTGAAAATCGAACCCACTATCTGTCGTGCTTACAATCGCACTCTGGTTACCCTGTGCTGCAACCGGTTTTATGTCACCACATAAAACGCAATATCTTGAAAAAACAACGACAAACGTGAGTTGCTCTAGATTCTCTTTTCCTATCAATAGATGCAGAAACATAATAAAAATTAACATCAGTGATAAGATATTTAAATAGTCCGAGAATTGTTCACTTCTTATAATTTTTATCTGTTACTGAAAAGATTTCTATCAGCACTCATGTGGAGAATAAAATCAGCTTCACGCTGTATCCCGCACACAGCAGGGTAGACATAGGGAACCTAATGTTAAGATACTCCGTTCCCCACTTTCTGCCGAAATCTGGAGGTATTGCGTGTTGAGTGGCAGAACTCAACGCCGCGCTTAACCTCGACACCAGAGCGAAGAAATGGAAATATAAATTTAAGTAAATATTTCATCTCCTCGAGTGGGGATCGAACCCACAACCAGTCGGTTTTACAGTCACACCTCGTGCCGCTGCGCCACGACTGGCCTCATGTGGAGAATTGCGTAAGTATTTTTTTTTTATCGTAGATCTTGTAATTGATTGAAAATAACCAATATATATTGTTCTGAATTAATTTAATAATCGGCTTCACGTTGTATCCCGCACACAGCAATCAGAGAGAACCTAGTGCTAAGACACTTCGTTCTCCACTTTCCGTTGAATTCTGGAGGCATTGTGTGTTGAGTGACGGAACTCAGTTCCGCGCTTTGCCTTGACACTAGAACGGAAAAATGCAAATATAAATATAAATAAATATTTCATTTCCTCGAGTGTGGATCGAACCCACAACCGTGCGCTGTGTCTGGCCACAAACAACTTATTGAATTAATTTTTATTTTGAAAACAACGAATCTTAAATGTGAAAGCAAAATGCAGAAGTTTTAACATTAGGTTCCCTTTGCCTACCCTGTTGTGTGGGGGATACAGCGTGAAGCTGATTTATTTGATTTATTTATATATAAAAAAACCAAACCTACTACAAAATATTTTAAATTGGCTAATTAACTTCTATCATCAAAAGTTCGGTTCCAGTAACTTTATATTTTGATTTAAAAATTGTTTGATGAAATCCCGGCGTTCAACAACACTACGAAGTCTGTTTTTAAATAAAGTAAAATAAAGTTTGTTTTTCGTTGTATTTTTAAAATATACGTACTGGATAGTAGATATGTTTTACGTTTTATTTCGATTTCATATATTTCTTTTATATATTTCACAAATATATATATATATATATATATATATATATATATNATATATATATATACAATATCTTGAGGCTTTGGAGAGGTTTTGGACTCAATCCTCACTCAATACGCAATGCTTCCGGACTTCGATGGAACAGTAGGTTCCCTCTGCCTACTCTGTTTAGTACGGGATACAGCATGAAGTTGATTTTTACAAGATCTTTATTGGTCAAAAGTGTGTGTTCGCTGTAATGCTACTCCTCCTAAACCGTTAAACCTACAGCTCTTGAGTTTTACAGGAACGTTGTGGATGACACGGTGATCCCAGCGATGTAGTTTAGTGATAATTGTAAATGTAAAATTTGAGTAAATGGTCAAAATGTATCCCATAGAGTTAAGCTGTGGCACGTTTTGATTGAACTTTGACTAACCTAACTCAGCGAGTGCGGACAAAACAGAAAGTTTCGCTCAGTCCGCCGTGCACGGCATGTGACGGATCCTGGTATATATGTAGAGCTATAAAACTCTACCGTTACTTACTGGCTAACAGACAACGCCCACACGTAACTATTGGACTTAGAAAGTTGAAATTTAATGTGTAAGTAGATTAGAGAGTGTAGTACTGCGAGAGGATTCCTTGAAATTGGGAGGAAATGAGATTTTCTATTTTTTGTCTTAAAATCCATGCATAGTTGCGGGCGACGACAAGAATCCCTAGCGAATTTATCATACAAATAATATTTTTAACTATAACAGTTATTGGTATAGGCAATTATGGAGGACATCGTGCGGCAGTGGAACAGTATCTAAATTAACTTGATGCCTGAAAATTATACTTTAATATTGCTCTCCCTTGTCTTGTCAAGACAAAGGGTGGCATCTAGTCTCGCTACAAACACGCAATGTTTTCAAAATGAAGAAATATTACGATTTTTCACTTCACGAAGTGTGAAATATTAAAATAAAATTCTCATCTTTCTCAATTTTTACGATTCAGTTACTCGACTAAACATCCAGAGGTCGTAGGTACAAAATAATATTTCACTTCCCTGATTGGAGATCGAACCCACAACCGTCACGTTACAGGCACACCACACATTTTATACGTATATATTAGATATGCTTATATTCATTTACGCTGATTTCTCTTTCATTTAATAAACGTAAATAAGTACAGGCATAATTTTTATATTTTGTATTTAATTAAATAACATGTCTCGAGGCCAGTCGTGTTGCAGAAGCACGAGCGTGCGACCGTAAGCTTGTGGGTTCGATTCCCACACGAGAAAATAAAATATCTAATATTTTTATTTCATAGTTCTAGTGACATGGCAAGCGCGGCGTTGCGTTCCGCCACTTACCACGCAATGCCTCCAGAATTCGGCAGAAAGTGGGGAACGCAGTATAAGACATACTAGGTTCCCTCTGAATAACCTGCTGTGTGGGGGATACAGCGTGAAGCTAAAAAATCACGTTAATCAAAATAAATATATCAAGGAAAAGCGATATGTTAAAATTTGTTCAGGTATTTAAAAATGTCGACTTGACTTTAAAATATTTATGTTTTAATATATTAAAACTTAGAATTCTTAATATTTTTAAGGTTTGTGGGAAGATGTAATAATAATAATTTATAACGATATAAAAAAAAATTGCATAGTAATAGATTTTTCATTGTTATCATGTTTTTTGTTTACGTTATCAACGGGGTTGTCAATGATTTAGATTGTTCCATAATTTCTTATATTTTCGTTTTTGATTTTCTTATATTTCAATAATAACTTAAGCAATATTAGAGTTGAAGGTTCGATCTCCTTTTGAGTGAAAGATTATTTTTAAACTATTTTCATTACCTTGCTCTGGTAGACAAGGCGTGGTGTTGTGTTCCGCCACCATTATAAAGTGTTTAACACTAAATTTTCTCTTTGTATTTTACTATATGGGAAAATAACGATAAAATATTGCAATTCTTATAAATTCTTAGATATACCAAGATATGAAGCCGTTCCTTTTACGTAATACATAGATAGGTACTATGTCGAAATTTTTGGAAAAAAGATATTTAAAGATTATTTTATTTTTCATAAAACATAATTCATTTTTTAACTCATTTATGAGACCTTCTCAGCCCAGGGGCACAAGGCTGTGAGACATTGAGGGAATGAATTATTATTTATTAATATTTTTATTTCTTCGTTCTGGCATCAAGGCAAGCCCGACGTTGAGTTCCGCCTCTCAACACGCAATACTTAGAAATAATCACACAATACTTAGAAATAATCGGCGGAAAGTGGCGAACAGTGTCTTAACACTAGGTTCCCTCTACCTACCCAGCTGTGTGCGGAATACAGCGTGAGGGTGATTTATTTATTTTATTTTTAGTACATTCATATTTTTCACATGTATAACTTTAACTATAGCTAATAAATAACTTTATGAAAATCTTGTAACGCTATTTAGATCTCGGCGTTCAATTTGCTCTAGCTCACGTGTCGAGTTTCGATAATAATAATACAATATTGTCACAGTATGAACACGATCTTCGTGTTAGGATGATCAGAATAACGAGTTTTCTGCTTTTGCACTTCGAGCGTAACTTAAAGATAATATAATTTTTTTCTTTGAAATAAAATATGATTTTTGTATTTTTAGAATATAGTTATACTTCAGAAACTTATAAGTAAATTCTTTTTTTTTTCAGCTTCACGACAGAGAGAACCTGGGGACCTAGTGCTAAGACTCTCTATTCCTATTAATACACTTCCGTTCCCCACTTTCCGCCGCATTATGGAGGCATTGAGTATTGAGTAGGGAAACTTAACGCCGCGCTTTGCCTCGTTACCAGATCGTAGAAATGAGAATATTAAATCCTTTAATTCCTCTTCCTCACGACTGGCTTCGATTATTATTATATTATTATTTATAACTAGGAATTATTTCTGACACATGACACATTCTGAAACTAAATATACGAGGTAACTCTGACCGCATCTTATATAGGCTATAGCCTACAACCTACCCCGATAGGTGGACTATTCAACACAAATTATTTTTTGAATTCCAACCAGTATTGTTTAGATTAGCGCGTACTACTAAACAAACTCTTCAACTAAGACATTAATTTTTTATTTAGCCTCGACATACAAGTTTGTACGTAGTTTATAAATGGGAAGTACGTAGTTTATATATTGGAAGTGTAAGCACCACTTTAAATGAAACCACATTTTTAACTACTCTATAAAAATGTAGTATAAATCAGAAGAAAATAAATTCCCAAAAATGAAAAAGTTATTTTTTCAAACAAAATAAATAATAAAATTGTTGTTTTAAAATAAAACGCCATTTGTAAGGACGACGCACGCACACATTAACCTATCAAAGGAATATCGCCGTATACGCCTCATTCCGAAATCGAGTCAAAGGTATTGGCGATAAAGTTCAAAGTTGTTTAACCTTTAGTAGTATTTTTGTAGTGGTAAGTGTTTATGTTATTGGGATCTATACGTAATCGCGTCACACGAAATACAGGTATGGATAAAAATCGTGAAATGAAAAAAAATCCTACGTCCAAACTGTTGAGGCATCTTGATTAATTTCTTTAGGTATACGTTTGAAATATTTTACCCTATATGCTGTTTCCGTAAAAGGAGCGCTGCCTCTTCCACCCTGTATATCCTTTGACAATTTATTTTATAACAGAATAGGATTTTAAGTTTAACATCCGTATAAATATATATACGTATGGTATTATTCTAGTATGGCATTCTTCACGTAATTGATCAAAATGCAGTCGCTCATTCTTTGAATGTTAAAATTTTGTTATTATAGAAAACTTTATAAAGTTTTTGTTTGTCTTTTTAAACCAAAAAGACGAATTTGAAGTCGTCGTAGATCTCCAAAGAGGCTGATTGTAAACGTCACAGTTGTGGGTTCGATTTCTATTTGGAGAAATGAGCTGTATTCATTTGTACACTCTAGTGATAAGACAAAGCGCGACGATGAGTTCCTCCACTCAACACTCAATGTAGAGATTCCCTCTGCCGTCACTGCTATAGTTATGCGGGACATAGTGTAAACCTAAAAAAATAAGTTAAAAATATTTTTTTAAATTCACATTGCAGCTCGCGTAAAGTAGAGTAGACCTGGGAACCTAGTGAAAATATTGGTTGTTTTGTTTTCATTATTAATCTAATTAAAACATGATCTAATTTAATTCCAATAACAAAATAAAATCAATAAAAAAAAGAGATCTTGAAAACTTTTTTTAAGTTATTGATTAATTATTCTTAGCACGTCCTACGCACGTAGATTTCTTTTAATCGGAACGATAAAAAGATATCGACTTAAGTTTATTGCGCAAAATATTTTTCTTTATGAATAATATAATTTTTTGCCACGAATGAAAGGTATTTTGATATTTTTTGTAGATAATTCGTCCGTAATTCGCGCGGTAGTGGAGTATTCGTCGAAGGTCACCATTTCCATTTCCTTAAAGCGATAAAATTTATGTTTTGTTTTTCGAAGCAAGATATGTGAAATTACACGAGGTCGTCGTGATGTAAGAAATGTAACCGCGAGGGTTGTGGATTCAATCCACACGCACTAGAATGATTTTCACTTTCCCTCTCAAATGCAGACAAAGCCGGTTTCGAAAATTAGGCCGAAAGTGGGGAGCGGAGTGTCTTAACTCTAGCTTCCCCCTGTCTACCTAGCTATGTAAGCTAATGTAAACGCGAAAATGCATATTTATTCATATATATGATGTACAGATTTCGTTCATTTTTTGTTGATACAATAAAGTGAATTAAGGTAGATTGAAATTTGATCCTGACGAAGGAAATGGCGGAATGGATTGAACTTTACTCGCCTACTTCGACTCGCCTACTTACTTGACTCCGCGTAACACTAAAGGAGCTACAGGTGCGTTGCTGGCCTTTGAGGTGGAGATAGACGGTACCCAGGTCGAATTGACCTGGAAACACTGACGCAGGGCAGGGCAGGTAGCTGCCTCGTAGGAACTTCCTTCCATAGTCGCATCATCCGTGTGGCGCGTGCCTACGAAACCGCACAGTAGTAAAGTGCCACGTATCCAGATGGTGTGGATGGTATTTGAATTTTTGAGGTACTGTGCGGTTAGAAAGTTCGGTGGCAGGTAACAGGTCAAACAATTCTCCAGAACACCCATGATAAATGTGGTAGAGAACACAGATCATTGGGTCCCTAACGATTTGAACGGCTCTACGTTGTATGCGATCAAATGGGTGAAGCTGATATTTTAATACACCAGTCTAGAGATGTGGACAGTACTCCATATGAGGCCTAAACTGGGCCCTATTCAGCTCAGCGGTGGGTTAGGTAAACTAGAAGATCGCCGATTTAGAAGCCATATTGTCGGTCACTAATCAATCGGTGATCCTCTAGATTAACCAAGAGCTGGCTATTGATGATGCTTCTCATGACTTTTGAGAGCAAGGAGGTGATAGCAATAGGCATGTAGTTAGACGGATCGAAATTATCGTCTTGATCGGGATCGGGTGGATAAGAGCGCTATTCCACGAGGCTGGGACTACACCGACTGAGTAGGAATGCCGAAACAAACGCGTTAACATCGGTGTAGGCAACTTTAAATGCGTTTGCTAAAGGCGGCAAGTTTCCAAGACGTACCAAACCAAGGTTGTGACTTGCCACCGATTGGCACTAGAGTGTGTAGTGTTGATGGTGAATAATAAAAGTCTACTCACGTTTAGCACTGAGTTTAATCAACACCATTTTAAATGTATTATACATACGGAGATAACACAAATAGAAAAATCACAATTATACACGGTACAGTATATAAGAAAGAACGCTTAATAGAATTTATATATATAATTATTATAACAAGTATTTGTAGTGTTGATGGAGATGAATAAAAGTCTACTTACCAATAGCACTGAGTTTAATCAACACCACTTTAAATGTACATACAGTGTTAACACAATTATACACGNATATAAAACAGAACACGATAAATACTGATTTGGAAGGAAACAATAAAGAAAACAATGGAACGTATAGAAAGCGCATCGAGTGGCAAGCATCGACTGTGATTACTATAATATGCCGTCGACAAGCGGGTAGGAGTAAATATTTCTCCTCACCTGTTCAATCGACGGCAGCGAGCGCTTTCGTATAAATATACTAAATACGAATACTTGTTATAATAATTATTGTTCAATCGACGGCAGTGAGCGCTTTCATATAAATATACTAAATAGGAATACTTGTTATAATAATTATATATAAATTCTATTCAGCGTATGTATGTATATAAATGATAAATAAATAAATTACAATATTGAAATAGATAAATGACACACATTAAATAAACTATAAATATATATAATAGTTCCCTACAAGTGCAAATAATATAAAATTCCATGTCCTGTAGAACTACGTCGGCGACTGTAATATTATATTGCTATTGCCAATAATATTTCGGATGACACTGAGAAAAATAAACTGAAGCGGCAGAAGCTGTAGAACTTGAGCATCTAATCCAACAAGTTAATCGTATTTTGGTCAAGAGAAATAAATACATTTGTGGAAAAATATCATTACTATAAAGTGAAAGTGACCCCCGCGCGGCTACGACCGTTTTAAATATATGAATATTTATTTAAGTATATTAAAGAAACGTCAACCAAGCGCGAGTTGGTCTCGTCCACAGAGGGTTCTGTACGAATTTCAGGATTATTTTTTATTTTTTTTTATTTTATTTACTTATATTGGGAAACAAACAGCACTTACAATACTTAAAGCTAATACATATCTACATTACATTAGCCAATAAAGTTTCCACTTATGCATCAAACATGGAGTGAATACAAAAAAAAAAAAAGAACTTTATACATACATAAAAAATTANTATATATATATATATATATATATATATATATATATATATATATATATATATATATATATATATATATATATATATATATATATATATATATATATATATATATATATATATATATATATATATATATATATATATATATATATATATATATATATATATATATATATATATATATATATATATATATATATATATATATATATATATATATATATATATATATATATATATATATATATATATATATATATATATATATATATATATATATATATATATATATATATATATATATATATATATATATATATATATATATATATATATATATATATATATATATATATATATATATATATATATATATATATATATATATATATATATATATATATATATATATATATATATATATATATATATATATATATATATATATATATATATATATATATATATATATATATATATATATATATATATATATATATATATATATATATATATATATATATATATATATATATATATATATATATATATATATATATATATATATATATATATATATATATATATATATATATATATTATAAAGAAGATAAACAAGTTGCTTTTAAGAGTTAAGTTTAATTTACTGGACTAATATATTTTAAATTGTACAAAAGAAAAGGTTAAGATTTTCATTTCAGGTGAATTTTGTCAATAATTCTGCGTGAAAATTGCTTAATATTATTGTGAAATATATCTATATCGCTAAAATAGTTATTGTATGCCCTACAAGACCTTAGTAAAAAACAATTTTTGGCATAATTAGTTTTCCGAGCAGAAATGTAAAAGGTAGATCGGACTCTAGATCGGACACTAAAACTTGGACATTTTATGTGAATATTACTTAGCAGATAGTTGGAATTAATAAGGTTGTGTAAGAGTTTGTACAAAAAAATTTGATCTCTATATCCTCTTCGTCTTAATGGTAAAATATTTAGATTCTGACCATCGTCTAATTTAAATTTGTAAAGTAATCGCCGTATAAATTTATTTTGGACGCTTTCGATTGCAAATATATATTTATCATACTGTGGGTTCCACACAGGCGAGGCATACTCTAAGTAAGATCTAACATATGAATTATACAGAAGATTAAATGTGCGTATGTCCTTAAAATCACTTCCCTGTCTAAATATAAATCCGAGCATTTTGAATGTTTTTCCTATAATATTGACAATATGTTTGTCAAATAAAAGACCGGCATCCAATAATACACCAAGATCCTTAACAACGAAAACTCTTGATATATTCCTGTTACGAATCAGATAATCGAATAAGATGGGAGATTTCTTCCTACAAAAACTTATAACACAACATTTGTCAAGATTGAGGAATAATTCATTAGATTCATGTGCAATATTTATCAAAATTGACTAGATCCATCTGTAGTTTTGTACAATCCTCACGTTCTTTTATAATTTTGAAAATTTTGGCATCATCAGCATAAAGAAGTGATTGAGAATATTGAAAAGATTGTATAATGTCATTAAGAAAAATGTTAAAAAGAAGAGACCCAAGTATATATACTTTATTTATAGTAGGGGGAGACCTCGGTTGACCTTCACACTTCATAAAACACAGTTTCAAATATACTGTAGGAAGATCACGTAAAAAGCATAAGGACCCCTCGGAGGGCATATATGAAGTGGTTGATAACAGTGAACGAGGCAAAAGAGGTATGTAGAAACCGTAGCGTTTGGCGTTCCGTTCTCTCTGACTACCCCGCTAGAGATAAAGCGTGAAGCTATTATAAGTTAAGTTATTAGCAAGGTAAAGTACTATAGCAGTCCAAACTTAGCATTATCTAGGTCAGGGATGGCAAACCTTTTTTGATATCCGCGCCACAAAGTCATATATTTTTTTTAAATAGGTAACTTGCCATAATTAAATTTTATTCGAAATGTTGCGCGGTGAAACTATACGAAGGTATAATTTAAATAAACAAATAAAAGCAATTAATGTCTCACAATACTCAATTTCTCAATGTCTATCCTAGGTTCGCTATGAAATTGCAACAGTAAAATGTAATCGTAATGTAATAATAATATAATACAAAAATTTTATTCCCATATTTTTTAAGTTTGCTGGGTATGTAAATCTTAAATAGACAACAGCCTCTTTAACTTAACTATTGCTCATCTATTCTATTATATGCTGATGGGCAATATGAATCTCTGCAGTCTTATGTAAAAATATCAACTGCATCGCGAATAAAAGCAAATTGATCTTGATATATAGAAATATCGTCAAAATGAAGGAAGCGTAACATATCGCAGTATCTGTTACGGCTCATACAAGCTTGATAAATTGATTTTGTTAAAGACTTATTTGTGGAAAATCATAAACTTACTGGGCTTTTTTTTGCTTCTCTAAATCTTCCAGATAAAATTAGTATAGTGCAGAAAGCACGTAATTCCGTTGTATCTACAACTACCCATGATTACCCATTATGTTTATTTATAATTTCTTTCGCTCTTTGACGAGTAAATTTTGCAAAATAAATCAACACAAGAATACCAAAACTGGGTCACACATAACCCAGAACAAGAAAATGATATAATCAAAATTTAATCCAGATTATAACTTTTCTATATATTTAAGTTAAATATTTGTTTAATATAAATATGTAGTAGAGGCCGGTCGTGGCGCAGCGGCACGAGGTGTGACTGCAACCTCCAGAATTCGGCAGAAAGTGGGGAGCAGAGTGTCTTAACACTAGGTTCCCTCTGCCTACCCTGCTGTGTGCGGGATACAGCGTGAAGCTGATTTAATTTTAATTTAATTTAAATATGTAGTAACTCTGTAAAGCTTTCGTTTAACACCTATATATGATCGTGCTAATAATCTTTTATCGCATTTCACGTATGACTAAATATTTTACACGCCAGTGGCTTAAGTAGACTTGAACGTGTATAGACAAATTTGTATTATATTATAAGACTGTCTTTATGCAATAGAAGTTAGATGGAAGTAGGTTCGAATTAGGAGTTATTCAGGAGTTAGTTATATACATAGTATTTAATAATATTATTTTTTTAGTGTAACAAAGTACTTATTATACACTATAGATTTTTCTTTATAGTTAACACGTTGAGTGGTAAAACGCAACTGAAATTTGTTTCAAAGGATTTAAGAAATCCATATAGTTTTATATAAAGTAATTCCTAAGACGAATGAAATATTTAATATTTTCATTTCTTTGTTTTGGCAACAAGGCAAAGTCGCCACTTAACACGCAAAGTGGGGAAAGGCAGTCTTAATAGAGAACAGAATGTCTTAGCACTAAGTTCTCAGGCTCCCTCTGTCTGTCGGGATACAGCATGACGCTATAAAAAATCCGCAAGACAAACTCACAACAATTTGGATACACTGCTGCACAAAGACATCATCATTATTTATATGTATGTGTGTATATTTCACGAAACTGTAAGAAGACATAGACATTTTTATTATTTTTTTATGGGTTCGATTCATATTCGAGGCAATTATTTAATACACGCCATTGCGTTGCGTGTATTCGATGCATTCATCGGACGGCAGAAAATGGATAACGGAGTGTTTTAACACTAGATTTCCTCCGTCTATTCTACAATATGCGGGATGCAGCATAAAGCTACGTGTTCTTTACAAAACTATGTTATCATTGTACAGTAAATGAATCCCTCGTAGATTACGCAGTTTATTTGTGTGACAAGCGCGTCATTAATACTGATATTAATCACAGTCCCTCATATATCGATGGCACAAATTGGATTTCGATGAAATATGATGAACAGATCGAGGATTGACACGCTGTTGATAAAGGTGTAAGCTGTCGGAGTTTTGACCCTTGACATTATTGTATAGATTTTTGAGCAATTTTCAAATCGAATAAAATAAAATTTAATACAGATATTATGAAAATCTTGTTTTTCCATGTGTTACATACAGCGTGAAGCTGATTTTTATTTACGTGTTAAATTGAGCGGAACTTTAGTAATTGTTTTCCATTTTCTATAAATTTCGAAACACAGTGGGTTAAAATATGTAACTAAACGCAATATTTTTCTTCACTTGCTGAAAAAAAAATAATTTATCCGTAGAACTATACCTATATTTCTATGGATAAATTGCATTTTTTCAGAAATATCAATATAATATAATATAATCAGGAAAACCTATTCCGCAGATAAGTAGGACGTTACAGGTGGGAAATAAATAATCCAATCCATCCAAACTTAAGCTTCGAGGTCATAAAACTATTAATCTAAAGTATGCCATCAAAAATATCGTGTAAAAAAACCCAAGTCTTGCAGCTCAGTCTTTCTACCGTAAAAAGTTGTGAGATCCATGTAATACCAAGTCGGTTAATCTATTTAGTCTCTACTTAAAGGACCTTCTGTCTTAAGTTATTACATAAGTTATTATCATGCCAATATTAAAAATATTTTACGTTTTAAGCAAATAGATCGACTCGGACATCGCATGATTTGATTATTAGTATGTATCACACTACACAGCATGACGGGCCAGCAACCGATTTCCTCACCAGTCCTTCCGAATATGATGTCTATTATGTCTTTCGATAGGTTGTGTTTTCATGCGATGTCCAAGTCGACCTATTTGTTTAAAACGTAAAATATTTTTTATATTGGCATGATAATAACTTATGTAATAACTTAAGTAGAGACTAAATAGATTAACCGACTTGGTATTACATGGATTTCACAACTTTTTACGGTAGAAAGACTGAGCTGCGAGACTTGGGTTTTTTTACAGGATGTTTTTGATGGCATCTCACCTCTTTTTGTAGAGTCCTACTTTTTGGTACCTATCTACACTTATTATTTTCTATTATACAATAATAATGACTGCAAATGTAACCTTGTAATCCTATACATTTATATGGGATTACAAAGTTATCCATGCAGTTGGTGTATTTGGAAAACTGGACCGAAATTACAAAATATTTAGATTTTCCCATGATTAAGACACTAAACTTATTTGTATACTAAATTTAAAGCTTCTATGTCTGCTAGAAGTGCCTTGGACTTTTGATGATCGGTGAGTCAATCAGTCAGTGAGTGACAAAATTTAAAAACTTAAACAAGTTGTCATTCTTAAACTACTGGTTCAACTTGACTGAAATTTTAAATATACCGTGTTTATATAATGCCTGATTAGTTACTGAAAATTCAGGTTTCTTGTTTTATCCACAACGAAATTACAGGGGGGTCGAAAATGGCCTGAATTGCTTCGAGAAAAGGATGGTACGGCCGTGCCGCTTTTTTTTGCTCGACTTGGCGGGGGCACTGCCGTGCCCCAGATAGAATTAAGTACTTATTATTTAATATTTTTACATAAAACCATTTAGTGTAATAAAAATTTTGTAACAGAACACGTATCTATGACTTATAAAGTTTTTTCTCCGCTGTATACATACACATCTTTGGAACTATTGAATGAACTTGAATTAACTTTTTTTTTTCAACAGCTCTTAGGCTAATAATTGATTTTAAGACTCCTGGTGTAGAATCATAGGAGTCCAGTCCAGTCCAGTGAAAGATAAGAAACAATGAAATGCTGCCTTAAAAAAGTTATTGAGCATTATGTACATTTTTATTCTACATAAAAACAATTAATATCTAGAAAATCTAACAACCTACGTGCTTTCACTATAGAATAGTGCAGCTAATGTCGATAATAATAAAAGTTATTTTTTGGAGAACGGAATGTCTCACCTTGCTTCGTATATCGAAAAAGATAAACACTTTCATCGTATATTTTCAAATAAGCTACTTAGTAGTAAATCTTATATAAAGAAGGCAACTCCCGTATTGCGGAAACCTAATAAAAACACCGTGCAAACCTTTGAAGAACTTGATATTGGCTCTCTATTCTTGAGATGTAATACAGTTGTCTTAGTATCGAACTGTTTTGAAGTATAATGTATAAGTCTAAGAGATCTAGTTTCAAGTTAGCTTATTTATATAAGTTGTATTAGTTATTATTTAGTACAGTTTAGTTTTGGTATAGTTATTACTTATTATTTGGTTGTAAATTTGTAAATTGCGTCATTGTGCAGCAGTATAGCATCTAACGCGATGGTTGTGGTTTCGATGCCCATTCGTGGGAACTGATTATTTTCATTTCTTCGCTTTGATAAGAAAATGTTGGTGTTGAATTTCGTCACTCAATGTGCAATGTCTCCAAAATTAGGCAATTCGTGCGGAACGGAGTGTCTTAACACTCGGTGCCGCCTACTCTGCTATTTGCATAGTAAACGATATTTTAACATATAGTAGAGTTATTAAAAACTCGTTGGTACGTGATTATTAACTAAATATTTAAACCGGATTAATAGCGAATATTTTGGTTTTCGAAAATGTTTGTGACTATTGGCTATGGTATACTGTACTGAGTTCAAAACGGAGGGATTCCTAAAATGTGAATGTTAAATATTAATCTATACACATTCGGTTACAATAACTACATTTACGACGTGTATAATCTGGACTTAGTTAAAAACATTGAGATTAATTGAAACCAAATTAAAATGTATGTCTATGATTTAAAATAACTGTATTTTTTTAAGTGCACATACACTTATTTAAAAAATTCTAAAACACAAATAAATGGTTTTTTTTTACTTTCTGTCGGCATGGTCGGCTTAATATTCGAAACAGCTGAATCTAGTTTTGGTAGTTTGTGGAGCAGCGGCATTGCGTGTTGAGGGGCGGAACTCAAGCCCGAACTAGTGGAAATCGAACCCACAACCGCTGCGTTACAGTCACACGTCTATGTTCCTGTGCCACGACGGCCTAAATCATAATTCATTTAGTATATTAGTATACATCAGTTTTTTTCTAAATACACTTAAACAATACTAAATAAATAATAATATAGTTCAAGCGGGCCGCGGGCATGTTTCTAATATTTTCTAAGTATAAAAGATGAAAATGGTATTAAAAATATTATGCTAGTTACGTAGAACTTGCAAAATAAAAATTATACTTTTACTTATTTAAAAAACGTATTAAAATTTGAACGTAGCAGGACTCGAACCCGCGCCTCCTGAAAACCGACCAGGAGGCGCGGGTTCGAGTCCCGTTACGTTCAAATTGTTATACGTTTTCTAAATAAGTATTTTTCTTTCCTAAGTGTGGAATAACACTTTAAAAATATTTAAGAATTATACTTTTGTCAGTGTCAATGTACGTAATAAGACTATAAATAACTTCTAATAAAAAAATTATAATATTGCCTATTTCAGTTAATAAATATCTCGTTATTCCACACAAATCATATCAAAGCTTGTATATAGCCGCTATTAATAATATCACCATTCAATTATTAACTGTTCATTGAGTTTGTAATATCATTTAATATGTTATGTGATATATTATATTATAGTTGACATACATCCCTCTACATAATTATTATTATGACGCAGTGGTTTGTGAATGTATATCTAATTTATGAGAAATATAAATTTTTAGTTTTACATGTGAACTATACGATAGGGTTATTTCGTTCTTTCCCTGGTATGTAAGGGAACCAAAATATTGTTTTTTACGACATCGCATAGCAAATCTTTAATATTGTCAATCTTTTTTTTATTTTTGGCCTCATGCTGTAAACATAGCAAGGTAACCAGAGGAAGGGAACCTAGTAACTCAAGTGGCAATCAGATTTACAACTGCGTCACGACAGGCCACATTGATCAAGTCTATTATCAATTTTACTCTAATATAATATATTAGGAACTTGAATAAGTTCCCGTTGTTTTTTTCTGTTTAAAAAAACAAATTAAAATATAATACTTACAATAACATTACTCAAAGTATTGTCCATCGTTAGAGACCACTTTCTCTCTGGTAGCAATTGAATCCCCCGTCGGAAAAACGACTCATCTTTCGAGGCAATCCAGGAATCAAGCCATTTTTCGGCTTCTTCAAAAGAATGGAAGCGCTGCTCGCTTAAACCGTGCGCCATCGACCGAAACAAGTGGTAATCGGAGGGGGCTATGTCCGGTGAATACGGCGGGTGGGGTAGAACTTCCCATTGAAGTGTTTCCAGGTAAGTTTTGACTGGTTTTGCCACATGTGGCCGAGCATTATCATGTAATAAAATCACTTTGTCGTGTCTCTGCTCGTATAGTGGCCGCTTTTCTTTCAGAGCGCGACTCAAACGCATCAACTGAAGTCGATAGCGAGCTCCCGTGATAGTTTCATTAGGTTTAAGCAGCTCATAATAAATTACGCCCTGCTGATCCCACCAAATGCAGAGAAGAAGCTTAGAACCATGGATATTTGGTTTTGGCGACGATGTTGATGCGTGACCCGGCATGCCCCACGATTTTTTTCGCTTTGGATTGTCGTAGTGAATCCACTTTTCATCCCCAGTGACGATACGGTGCAGAAAACCTTTTCTCTTTTGCCGTTGAAGCAACAATTCACACATGAGAAAACGTCGTTCTACGTCTCTCGGCTTCAACTCATACGGCACCCAATGCCCTTGCTTTTGGATCATTCCTAACGCTTTTAAACGTTTTGAAACTGTTGACGCATCTACTTGTAACGTTTTCCCGAGCTCTACTAACGTCTGACATGGATCTTCTTCAAGCAATGCCTCCAATTCTGTCTTCAAATTTTGTCGGTGCTCCAGAACGCTCTTTGTCTTCAAGGTCAAAATCATTACTTTTGAAGCGCCTAAACCAGTCTCTGCACGTTGTATTCGACAAAGCATTGTCTCAACGAGAATTCTGTGTGCTTCTGCTGCAGATTTTTTCTGAATAAAGCAGTGCAATAAATAAAATTCCCCGCAAAAACACTTTAATTGGCACAAAAGTACACATTTTCACAAAGGGAAAATAAATATGTAGTTGACACTGTAGTATACACTATTCTATAATACTATAATTTGAGGTTACATATAGTACTACTTTGGTGATTCGTTACCGTACGAAATTCCATTCATAGAGTAACTTAGTTAGAACTTATTCAAGGCCCTAATACATGTAGGTAAGTTTATATAATAAAGCTGAAAAAAATCTTTGGTTGAACGCGCTAATCTCAAGAGCTACTGTACTATATGTAGTCAATCAAAGGCAGTATGTACAAATTAGTGGCCTTCTTCTAATTAAGTTCTTTCTAAATACGCACACTAGCAGGGTAGGCAGAGGGAACCTAGTGTTAAGACACTCCGTTCCCCACTTTCCACCGAGTTCTGGAGGTATTGCGTGTTGAGTGGCGGAACTCAACGCCGCGCTTTGCTTCGACACCAAATCGAGGAAATTAAAAAATAAATGTAAATAAATATTTTATTTACTCGAGTGAGGATCGAATCCACAACCAGTCGATTTTACAGTCACACTCTGTGCCCCTGCGCCACGACTGGCCAGTCAAAAACGTTTTATCTGCCAACCGTACAAATTGCAAAAGACGTGTAATTGTGAAAATAAGATTTAGAAAATGCTAGTAAAGTAAAAAAAGGCCATTAATTTTGAATGCTTTTACGCAAAACATAGCTACGTAGGTAGGTGAAAACTGTCCCTTGAGTGAGTTAGGCAGGTGTCGCTTGAGCCGGTTAAGCCAACTCTACTGGAAGGCACCTTCACCTCGTCTCCAGATTATCCTTTCTCCTCTTACGCCTTAAGATATATTTGGCCCATCTTTCAACGATTTTGTGAAAATTCTGAGAGAATTGTTCTTACTAATACTTGCTACTGCTAGTAGTGTTATTTTTATATTCTATGTAGACGCCAATACTTTTCACTGGAGTTTCCACTGAAAAAGTCATTTCTTCTGTATTTTTCAAAAAAAACACTGCTGACTTATTAAAAGTTATGTGTTTGACGATTTTTTAAGTTGTCATTTTATTTTTTTATTACATTATAGATTTTCTTCTATTTTTATTTCTTTATATTTTATTTGAAAGCAGCATAGCGCCTTTCCCGAATAGCAATATAGGTATTGTAGGAAGTGAAATCTAGTGTTAATACACTCTATTCCCCACTTTCTAGACGTTCCGTGTTGAATGACGAAATTCAACGCAGCGCTCTGTTTTGTTCCAGAGATGAAAACCATTATTCTTTCGAGTAGGACTTGAACCCATAAAAGTTGCTTTTACAGACAGACGCTACACCGCTGCGCCATGATGGTTCAATAATTGTAAAAAATCATAACACCATCTACTGATATATAAACGAAATATAACTGTGCCTATATCTGCTATAATTAAACCTTTGAAGTTCAGCTATAAATGAATTTATTACGTGTTAAACGCTTGCGGTCGGTCGCTATATTGGTGCAGCATTTTGGGTGGATTACATTTTTACATTACTCTTTATTTTTTGGGGAAGCGATACAAAATACACAAAAGTAACGATTTGGTTCGAATGTTTGATCATTTAATATGTTTTATTGAATGTTGTTGGCATTTCTAATTTACGTCTTCCAGAATTTACAGGAAAATCCATGCAAGGAAAATCGCAATGTCTATTTATTTCATGTTATTTTCTTATTATTGTAAAAATGTGTTTGGATTACGAAATTTAATTCTATATTATTTAAATGAGAGAAAAAGTATAGCGATATTTTGGATATTGAATTCAGTTTATTATCACTGATTAGATTTAATAGAGATATAATAAAAAATCTTTTTTTTATGGAATATAGCAATAGATCTAGAATGATATAAAAACTGAAAAAAAAATGGTGCAGTGAAAGATGGTCAAAGATAGCTTATAGCGATTACAGGCAAGGATATCCTCCCTCTACCAATAAGTGGATGTATTCAAATAAATAACAACGAACTATATCCTATTTGTCTAAAAAATATAAAAAAGAAGAATAAATATTGTTTCTGTAATTGTTCGAAAGCAATTTTCCTTTGATATTTGTCAAAAATAGTTGTAATTTTGAGAGAGTCTAATTTTGTATTCAACCATTGAATTTATTTCATATTCCCTGGACTGATTAAAATAATAGTAAATTTTCCATATATGTAATGTTAAATATAAATAAACTTGATTTTTTATTTATTTCTGTGTCAATAATTTTAAAGAAGAAATTCTTAGGGTGATTTATGTAAGGTCAATAAACGCTGTTTAATTTTGCAACAAATTATAATAAAAAAAAAATGCCTTTGAAAAAAATGCCACCTCCTCTGGCCTTGGTGTTAATTAACAAATGTGGGTCACTTGGTGCCGTAAAAATACCTAAATAAATTACCAAGTCCTATTTATATATTGAAAGTAAGGGCAAAGGACGTCGTGTGGCTGGCGGGCGTTCAGTAGGGCGGTCTGGTGTGACTTTCAAGCTAATTAAACACTGTAAAGTACTGAGTGTATATTTATTTTATTATACGTTTAAATATATGTGGTGTTTTACTATGAGTCTGGGTACTCAAATAATGATATGAATCACAAAATATACATATTATAGTCGACGTAATTAGGATATTTTCAGTATAATTTATAATATTAATGCAAAATTAGTAATAATTAGCACTTTATTAGAAAATGTTTTTTGGTCTTAAAATTATTCAATTATAGTTTTATATCCCAACACTTCAACGTAGAATATGTCTAGCAAGTTTGAGGCCAGTCGTGGCGCAGCGGCACGAAGTGTGACTGTAAATCAAACTGGTTGCGGGTTCGATCCCCACTTGAGGAGATGAAATATTTACTTAAATTTATATTTCCATTAATTCGCTCTGGTGTCGCGGCTAAGCGCGGCGTTGAGTTCCGCCACTCAACACGCAATGCCTCCAGAATTCGGCAGAAAGTGGGGAACGGAGTGTCTTAACACTAGGTTCCCTCTGCCTGTGTGCGGGATACAGCGTGAAGCTGATTTATTTATTTTATGTAATGACGTCGCCATTACAAAGATGAAATCTTAATTTAAATTATATGTACATTAAATGTATCAGTCAAAGATGGCCAGTTCTATGTATATTAAAACTTTTAGTATAAAATAACATTTTACAGTATTTAATAATATGTACAATAATAAGCGGCAGCATATAGAACCTTTCGTGCTAATTTCAATTCTGCATAGTCTACGGTGTAGATGAGAAGTGCTAATATAAGTAAAAATTATATTTTAATTAGTTTTTGAATGTTTGTGATCTCACATAAGCACATATTATAAAATGGGATGGGGGAGGATCATTTTTATATATTTTTCATAATTCTTCATAGGCTAATATAATGCAATTCGGACTCGCGCCCAAAGGATTTCGTAATATTATCTATAAAAACGCCAAAAAATCATGTCTCTTTTATGGGAGCCGTCTTAAATATTTATTTTACTTAAATTATTTATTATGAAAGTAAATATAAACAAAACAATAACGGTATAACAAAACAATAACACTTCGTACGCAAGTTCAAGTCGCACTTGGCTGGTTTTGTTTAACTTATACTTACGAGTATGCCTACCTGTTTATTTGTGCGGCAGCGGCTTCTTATGCTCTGTCAATATACTAAATTTAAACTTTTATTTCAATACGTATAAAGCTCCTCGAAGAACATAAAAAATTGAAAATTAATCCACGTAACAAGCTTATTTATATAATTTAAAAAAAAATTAAATCAGCTTCACGCTGTATCCCGCACACAGCAGGGTAGGCAGAGGGAACCTAGTGTTAAGACACTCCGTTCCCCACTTTCTGCCGAATTCTGAAGGCATTGCGTGNCCCACAACCAGTCGGTTTTAAAGTCACACCTCGTGCCACTGCGCTACGACTGGCCTCATATAATTTTAACATCTGATATTACTTCTATGTAGGTACTTAAATTTTTTCATAGTGAATGCTTAAATAATTCATCCGCGTTCTCAATTTCATAACTCTTCTTTCAGAATTTTCCGCTGGTTAATGGATCAGTTATTCATAGTTTTGTATATAAGTACATATAAAAAAGCACAAGCTTGTGACTCTAGATGTGGTTGTGGGTTAATTGCCTAGGTGGGAATTGAACCCACAACATCGCATATTTTCATTTTCTTGCTCTGGTAACGAGGCAAAATTCGGTATGGAGTACCGCTACTCAACACGCAATCCCTTGAGAATTCGGCGGAGAGTGTCGAACAGAAGTGTCTTAATGGGGATGGAGGAACTTAGCATTAGGTTCCAAATCTAAAATAAAAACATAATATTTATGACATTTTTAAGCTTACATTGTACACTTTTTTCTGACATTCCTATATGTCAGCATTGACTATGTCCTATAACCTATGTCAAGACAGTTCTTTCCAAATAAATTCTCTTTGAGTTGCTCCGTCTGAGTTCGATACCCTCTTCTATAGTTTTAATAGAAATAATTATTTTAAACTTTTTTTTTATTTTTATTAATATAAAGGTTTCTAAATATAAAATAACAAGTTAACTTTTATATTTTATAAAAGAAAGTTATTAAAGCTATATTAATGTAATTATGAAGGTGTGTTTTAATTCCACTACTCAGTATCTTTGTTATATTTAAAAACAAACAGAGTTTAAAATATAATTAGCACTTTTTGCACTGAAAACTCGTTTTTAAAAAATATAACAACAAAAACTTAAATAACTTACAAAAATGTTTTAGGGATCCGTACCCAAAGAGTAAAACGGGGTTCTATTACTAAGACTACTGTTTGTCTGTCTGTATGTCACCAGATTATATCTCATGAACTGTGTCAATTAAGCAATTATTTTTTTACAGATGGTCTATTTCTGTTGCCGCTTTTACAGATAGTAAAAACAAGTAACTAGAACAAGTATATAAAGGAGCTCCCATACAATAAACATCATTTTTTACCGTTTTATAGATAATAGTATGGAGGGTTAGTGAGCACATCTGACTTGCACTTGGCCGGTTTTTATTATTTTAACTGTTTAACTAATAATGTAATCAGCATATAACCATGTGTCTTGTTCCCAGTATAAGGAAATGAAAATAACTCATACCCCCTGGGCATCGAACTCACAGTCGTCACGTTTACAGTCAAGCGTTATGCCGATGCACCACAAGGGCCTCAAATCTTTTAAAGTTAACTTAAATATTACAAAAAAAAAATGTAATAATTTTGTCGTGACGTCGATAATAAGGAAAATAATACGCATAGGTATATTTCATAGTAAATAGGGCAATAATGAACAAAACATAATATTAATACTAAATAAATTAAAATTAAAAATAATAATTGAAGTTAGTCGTGGCCCAATGACACAAGAGTGCGATTATAAAGAGCGACAGGAACACGAACCCAAAGTTCGATTTCCACTAGAGGAATGAAATATTTAATATTTTCATTTTCTCGTTCTGGTGGAGCGGCAAAGGGCGGCTTTGATGGGGGACGATGGGGAACGGAAGTGTCTTAATTACGGCCAGGGTAAAGCTAAAAGAAATAAAATACACCTCACCTCTTTCGCCTACTTTTGTGAATAAAATTTGTCAAAAATATAAACCATAGAAATTCTAGTTCCCCATACAAGTGTACATATATTTTTTTACATCACAAGCTTACATTTAAAAACCATATATGTAGTCAAAGTTAAAATGAATACGAAGATAGGGTTTCAGAGACTGATTGGAAAAAGCTACATCGCTCCCATTTGTTTGATAGAGTGCTGAAATTGTGGATCAATTTCGAAAAGGATTTTGAGGTCTACTTGTTTTTACTGTGAGAGCTATTGATGTAGTACGGTCGGTTTAAATTTACCCTATTCCCATACATTGCTGTATAGTTTTGATAGCTTAATGAGTTGATGAGATATATGAATGATTTACGAAGGTAAAAGTTGAAAGCAGTAGGGCTATTTTGGATATATATATATATATATATATATATATATATATATATATATATATATATATATATATATAATATTATA